>DWMF01000062.1:0-20903 GCA_018244815.1 Parelbella polyzona | reverse complement strand
CTGCCGTGCGTTTTTAAATCTATCTGCCATCGCAGCACAGGGGATCATCATGACGTCCTAAAACCACCTAACATGGTTTGGCCATAGGAACGGATAGGAACGATTTCGAACCTTCTTTCGTGCAACAATGCAATTAATCTATGAAAATAAGGACGAAGAACTCGGCTTTAGGTGAAATTACAAATACCTACATAATATGTTATGTAGCAGAGGCTACTGTAGTGTGAGTGCGGACAGCGACATCACGAGCTGAACGTATGTGTGGTAAACACCTTAAACGCGAGAAATCATATATATATATAAAGTTGGTTGCAAACGAACGTACAGTGAACACTGTGATTTTTTCAATAAATTTATAAATTAAGTTTCATTTTTAATAGTTTCAGTAGAGTAAATTATTCAGTCTGCTTATTATTAATTTTATTTGGTATTTTCATTAAAACAAAGTATAATATAAATTAAAAATCCGTTTAGATTTTAAAGTCAATGTCCAATTTATGTCTGTTTTGTCAGTATTGATTAATACTGATTACTATCACAATTGTATTGGATTTATAAATAAACAGCCGTTTCATTATATGAAAGTTAGTATTTATAATAAGCCGATAATATATTTAGTTGTCTAAGCCTATTAATCGAAAAATATTAAAAGGCTTTAGCATTTAAGACACGGGTAACTTAAAGTGAGTGATTGAATTATCGAGCCTTGATAACGATTAGTAGGTATACATATACATATGTATATGTTATACTCTGCTGTTATTATTGTAATCGAATTCATCGATAAAGGTGTCCACGGGTAGGGTGAGACTGGACTCGTCGAAGTTAAAGAGCGAGCATAATGTTCTTGGCGTTGTCGTTGGTCGTGACTGTAATAGTTTTAGTGTTAATACACGACTGTGTAAGGAAGTGCAGCTACCGATGGAAAATGCTGAATCAGTTCCCGGGGGACCCGCCGTTGCCATTAATCGGGAACGCTTTACAAATTGGATTCGATACTGACGGTCAGTTACTTATTTTAAAACTCAATCTGAATACTCGACTGCCTCGTTTGGTCGAACGGGTGCAAGCGCGACTCTCGATCGGAGGGTCTGGGTTCAAAGCTGGGTCGGGTACTATTGGATTATTCTAATTTAGAATTTTTGTTAGTGCCTCGGAGTCTGGATCTGTGCCCGGAGTATGTCAGTAGGCTAATCATCTATTCCACGGGACTTAAACGTGAAACGTGGGAGTGTACTGCACCTCTCTGCCGACTCCTTCGGGCATTGCAGACGTGATGTTACGTTCAATCTGAATAATGAATACATTCGTAATTAATTAACTTTAATCATACACGCGTGCTTACATTAATATGTAGTGACCATTATATATATTTTTAATTGTAATTTAAACCATACATATATTTTTAATTGTGCGTGGAACCAACTTACCAAATATTATAATATATTGTTATTACCATGGAGCACAGCAAGACAACAAGGAAACAAATTTGCTTCATACAACTGGAATCTCAATGGCGATCTATTTTATTGGATTAATGGCTATAGGAGCCCTACAATATGCGGTGTAAGATGACTGACGACTATATAATACCTGCTTCATCGTCAACCTCTTGATGTCCATTGCTGGACATAGGCTTCCCCTAATTGGCACCACTCCATCCGGTCCTGGGTCTTCCGAATCCGGCAGCTTCCCGTTATCATCTTCAGGTCGCCAGACCACCTGGTAAGAGGGCGACCTACGCTCCTTTTACAGTTTACAGCGACGGGTTATACTCTTCGGTCTTCTGTATAATCTGGCGTAGCGTATGTATGTGGTCTATGAAACTGTAGCCTTATCGAAATCCAGCTTGCTCCCCCAATACAAAAACCCCCAATACTTGCTTAATAAGAACCAACGCATTACATATTGAACAGGCATTACCAACAACTCGATCTCTCAACTATTAAGTTTTATTTAAATTTTACATAATTTAATTAGTACATACCGTTAAAAAGTACAATAAGGTGCAACAGGACGAACTTCAGAATGTTTTTATAGGGCAAAACGTATATACAATAATTCATCATAGGTATAACAATAAAACGAGTTAGGCACGCGTATTGCGGCGCTTACGACGTTCTTGGCCTACTCCTCGCGTGATCTTCAATTTTCGTAACGCTTGAAAACTACCATGTCAGCAAAGAAGTTTCACTTCAATAACATACTTACGTACATATACATAATATACATACATTATACATATAATATACCTACATTTACAAAAAAATAACATAATAATAAAATAAGTAAGAATTGAAATATAATATGTCTAGTACCTTTATACAACGAAAACAATCATAATTTAATAATCACTAAAATTCTTATTAGATACTCCGTGCTTGAAAATAAGAATAATATTTTTTACAGAGGTATCCCAATCAAATTAATGAAAATGTGGAACAAACATGGAAAAGTGAATTTCCGTGTGACGGTCGGCTCAGAGAATTGGGTGTTTCTCTGCAATCCAGAAGACGTTGGGGCAAGTTCTATCGTTAATTTCTTAACTTTTTTATTTATTTATTGGATAGCGTGGATATTGACAGGAACAGCAGACGGTTAATGTTTTCGAAGAATTGATACGACCCATAACAAAATTAAATTAAGAAATGACTATGCCACTGAGTAAGATGTATTTAACAGAATAACATTTTTTGGATGAGGCTGTAAAGCGTCGTTTATCTTGGTTGTGCCTGTATTTGTAGTAAGTATTAAGAGCTACCAACTCCAAAAACTGCACACATAGGCACTTATAGCTTCTATCGTCTCTAAACTTATCAAAAATTTCTATCTGTCTGTAGTTAAAATGTCAAATCAATTTATGAAATCGAAATGACACGTTTTACATACGAAAATTTTCAATTCATTGTTCTCTAGCGCTAAATGGGAAAGTAAAATATATTGAATTTAAAAGTTTAATAGTAATTCACCATCCTAAAGAATATTTTAACGAGTTTATAGTTGGAAACGTCTCTCCGCACTAGAAAGGTTAAGGTTATAGATTGTGACGTTGCGCAGGTGCAGCTACGCAGACTACATACCCTTTAAAGAGTTGAAATGTTGAATTCCAAGAAGCGCAGGTTTCTTTAGAATATTTTACTTTCAAGACATTTACGTTTAAACAAGTGATTTTTATCCTAAAATCTATATTTAGTGATTTTTATCGTAACAACTTAGATAATTTTGTAAAGAAAAAGTGTGCTTCAGGCTTTGAATATGGCGTGTCCGGAACCAATGACTGGGTTCTGAATCACAAGGTTAATACTGCTTATATAAACGTTGATTATCTTTGTATAATAAAGAATAATTATTGAGAAAATTTACATACTCGTATAACATCTCTCGTCCAATTAGCACAAAGATGAGTAAAAATGTCTTGACCTCTGAACGTTGGCGATTAATTGGGTTGACACGCGTGATATACGTGACTAATAAGTGAGGTTTAATTACGGTGTTTTCAAGATCTGAAATATGTATGTGCTTTTAGGATTTCCATGCTATGAATTTCGTTTCAGATTTAATAGATGCTTGATTATGTGTTAACTTTAAATTAAAGCATTCTTGTAAATAAAAGATATTATGGTTTCAATATTTGAAAGCTTATAAAATTTGTGTAAATGAGATTGGTACATTACCTACTGAGGCTGGGAGTATAGAATTTAAACAGCACATTTTATGTATGACCTAGTCAAACAAGAAGAAAGGATTTCAGGTGTTTGCACCGGGTAAGGTACACAATAGGGTTTGATAGTTTGTAGTGTGGGTAAAAATACATTTTGTTTGACTTGAAAGTGTATGCTTAGACTCTTTAATAAAAATAAAGAGAAATATATTTGAGCCGTTTATTAATGTTCCTCACAGAACTGTAAAAACAAAGACTCATGGTTAAGATTCTATCATACTCCCGGTTAGTATTTACTTTCTTATAATAATTGTATGTACCACAGTCTAGTTATTTTAATTTCGTATATTTGTCCAGACTGTACTGAACCACCCTACGGAGCTGTCAAAACCCACAGAACGAAACGTGGCTATGAAGCCATTTTTCGGCAATTCGTTATCCACATCAGATGGTGAGTTTTTATGTTTTTTTTTACGTTTAGACAATGACAAACAAGTAAGCAGCAGTCGGTAGTAATCGCTGTCACCCATGTTGGTACTACCTGATGATCTACACTTAACAGGGCTATGAAGACAGATGATTCTTGCTGTTCAGTTAGTTTAGTTAGTACCAAGAACTGGTTACTACTAGTTATGCAAAATTATTGCTATAAAGTAATCGGTAACAAAATTGCAGCAATGAGACTTAGTAGCAATAGTCCAGTTAGTATAATTAACGTATAAGTGCGGTTAGAATCAGTCCCAATCGAGGAAGGTTATTTGTGCATTGCAAAGGACTAAGATTCTCGCTTTTAATATATTCGTACACGTGGACCGGCAACCATACCTTCAGTCCGAAACACAAATTGTTTGTTAGCTCTAAGGATAACATTTCTCCGGGTAAACAATAGATATGGATAGCTACTCGTACATGTTTTACCATCTATCAAAGCATATCGGTATAGCATTAAATCGAATGAAATCGATAGGATAATTTTAAACGAATAAATTAAGTTTTAACCAAAGTTCTTTTCATACAATATGTTTATGATCATATGAGGTCCCCTTGGAGGGTAGGCAGAGAGCATAAAAACATAATTTTATTTTGCTATGAGTCATCAAACAATTATATATAAAGGGTTAATTTAATAGGGACATATCAAGTTTATTTATATCTGTTAACTTCAAGCTATTCACTTATACTAAGATTTCATAACAGGTGGAGAATTTTAGGGTCAAAATAAACAAAAACACATACATATGTATTTTATCTCTTAATGTAATTATTTACTCTATAAAAGTAATATTAACAAGCAAGATATCGTGAAATAATATGTTTGTTGATTTGCTTTAGACAAAGCTTTCTGTTATCCTATATGTATGTTGTAGTATTGAGCGTGTCGCAACGTCCAATACCCGCGACTAATAGATTTTATCAAGCTTAAAAAGTCAATGAAAAAAAGTTTACAATATGTAGTACTTGGTTTTATTTTCAAAATTCTTTAACAGTTATCTCTTTACGAAGAACAACATTAACAAATTGTATTTCAAATATTTAAAAACATTGTACGAATGTTCTATTGTAAGTATAAGTGTACCGATGCCTGTACTTATTGTTTATTAAAATATAGAGAAAACGATGTTTTTAACGATTTAAGATCGAACAAAAATTTTTTAAATAAATAAACAATTGTATCAATTGGGGCTTAACTGATTAGTTTAAAAAAATCCTTCGCTCTAGTTTCCAAAACAGTCTCCCTGTCTATTTTCAAGCTAAAGGAATAAAGGAAATATTCAGATTTTCATAGACATGGCTACTGGCGTCGGTCCCAAGTGACTCATATTAACCATCTGCATATGAGTTAAGTGATTGGCAACCAACTGCTACGAAAGCTTTTCTAAGCGATTTCGCGCTTTCCGCTTGATAGCGCTTAAAAGTTTTATATCATTGAACATATTGTTATGTAGAGCCATTTTAAATGGAATACTTTAAAGATTCTCTTAACACATTGTCTCTTACGAGAAACACAAACATTTCATTTAAATTCGATATAGATTACCTAATCGAATGTAAAATTATTCGCCAATGTAAATTACTACTCGTAGCACTTCAGTGAAATTCGTCAACGAGAATAATACTCAATTTAATGCAAAAGTTTTTTGTGAGTATGCACACAGATTTTTTTAGCCACTGTCTTTTGTATCTTAAATATCGATGCCCCAGTTTGTACTGTTATTCTATAGTTTGTGCCCTATTAATATGATAAATAAGTGATAGTGATCTATCAGTAAATAATCCATGTCTTAATGATAATTTTATTTTGAGTGATGCGCGTACATCGGAAATGCGTATATGCCATTGCATTACACGAAGTAATTATATATAAGATTAATGTCTAAACCAGCCCCAACCTTTTCCTAATAGCCGAGACCTCACATCATTATTTTAATTAAACCTAGCACTGCGTGTTTTATCTATGCACGTAATTTTATTTAATTACACCAGACATTACCTTCATTGCAGGTCACTAAAGTATAAATGTTATTGAGATTTTTTTTAAACGACAACAATATCAATATAAAGAACTATTTAAATTATACTATCGTCCGTTCTTCTATTCAATACCAATCACTGGTGTATTTTCATCAATCGTTCTTCTCAGCTAACTGTTGTGTAGACTTTTTGGACAAACATCGACTTATAAACTTATGTAATATTCCACAGGAATTTTAATTTATTTCCGTATTTTATCAACTGATAAAGATCGTCTTGCAAATGTGTCTCAGGTAAACGATGGCGGTTTATGAGAAAATTAATGGCGCCAAGTTTCCAATTTAAGATATTGGAGAGTAGGGTAGTGGATACGAACGTGCACTGCGAGCGACTGTTCAATGTTCTGGATAATTTAGCAAAAACAGGACCCATCGACATGTACCGGTACCTCAGACCGTTTATGTTTGATCTTCTGTGTAGTAAGTGAATCGCTAATGCTTTTGTCTTGTAATTCTTATGGCCGTTATTAAGACTTTTATGTATAATTGTTTTTATCTACACAGGTACACTAATGGGAGTCGAATATAATCTCCTTGATAACCCTGACCACCCCTATCTGGCAGCGGGTAAAGAGTAAATATCTGTATTTAGTTATTCCTTTTTCGAGCCCTTAGTTTTAAAATTACCCCTAAAGATTTACTATAAAAAACTCGGTAGAATAGGTACCTAATTAAAATAAAAAAAAGCAATTATATTTTAGTTAATTTCTATTAACATCTGCTCCTCGGGTCGCTATTGGTAGGAATTTAAAAAGTTATACCTAATACCCCGTTAGCACCTACTTACTTCTAAAACTGTCGTTTTGGTTTCAAACGTGCCCATCGGAGTCATGTTATGTTATACCCAATACTTTTTGCAGGGTTATAAGGATAATAACGACAAATTACTTCTCGTATTGGAGGAACATACGCCCACTGTTTGTACTAACGCCGATGTACAGAGAAATGATGGCCCATATTAAAGTCATACGCAGCACCAGCGATGACGTAAGTAACGACTTTTATATTTTATGAAATTATGTGCGAGTACAGCCAGTGTATTTATAAATATTAAAAAGACCTACATTAAACTATGAACAAAATTAAATATGACCCGTAATAAGAGTCATCGTCATCATCGTCATCAGCCTATCTCAGTCCACTGCTGGACAAAGGCCTCCCCCAATGAGCGCCATTATAGCAGTGCCAATATGTATTTCATGTACCTGATTAATACACTTAGACCTAAAATCTTTTGTTTGATATCAAAGATGATATGTGCTAATTAATATTGCAACTCCAAGAATTATACCATTTAACACAAACACATGTAATAATCTACGTTAGAAACCAAAGACATATCCAGCTCAATGGTAAAATAGAAAGTAGGCGAGATAAAAATTAGAACAAACATAAAACAATTGACGCATTTCCTAGTTTCTTAAACGGTTTTCATGAACGTACTCGTGAATAAATTGTAATGTATCACAATTCTATATTATTCTTAGTCTAAATTTATATGTTGCAGATAATTAAGCAAAGAAGAGAAAAATCGCAGAACATCATGACTGATATAAGAAATAATAATACAAATACAAGTCCTAATATCTTGGAAGATATTATGAAGAAAGATTTACGCGAACACGGCTGTCTTTTGGACACTCTAATATTCAGTAAATTGCCAAACGGAGAATCTATATCTGATGAGATGATTAATGAAGAAATAACCCTCATGTGTTACACGGTAAGAATTGCATTCATTAAAAGTTGTAATGATTTTCTGTCATATTTATCGTATTTTGTGTTTCGTGCACTGAGTGTATTTTCTTCTATTCAAGGGTCACTACACGACAACGAATACCATGAGTCATACATTGTATTTCTTAGCGAAATATCCGGAAATTCAGCAGATAGTTCTAGAAGAGCAGCGTTCAGTATTCTATAATGATTTAACGAAAGCGCCTACGACCAACGATTTGAATCAAATGAAGTACCTAGAGGCTGTTATTAAAGAGAGTATACGTGTAATACCGACCATCACAAAAATAGGAAGACAATTACAGAATGACCTCACCTTTAAAGGTACATTCTATGGTAAAATTTATACTAAACTGTATGTGATTCTTAACTAAACCTTTCTAAATAGTGAATCTACTACGTACCTTGATAATTGTATGCAACGTAAATGAAACATTGAACCGAATCGGGGCGAATGCTAGCAAACAACAGCTGTCCCGTTGATTATTCTGAACGGCACGTTTTCATAAACATCACACTATTGTCATGCACAAAAAATAAATCCCACATGAAAATCGTGAGAACGCCGAGCGAACAGAAACAACGCCCGTAGTACAAGTCTTCATTTAGTTTTTCACGATATTATTTACAACTCCTTTGTGTACTTTAATTTTAACGCCCGTAAACATTTAAGATGCACAAATCTGAACACACATTCATTGAAATTAATTGCTTAACATTGTTTGTAAATTGTTTCAGACGGTCGGGTAGCTCCAGCGGGAACCTCTGTTATAATTTTCTATGAAGGAATATTTAACGATCCAAAGATCTTTCCAGAACCTGAAAAGTACTATCCAGAGCGGTTTTATAACAATATGCATAGATTTGCGTTTGTACCCTTTAGTGCTGGCCCACGAAACTGTATAGGTGAGAAATATGACCAGGCACTAATTCAACAATTTTTTTATATACATGTAGCGTCCTTGTTCTTTGAGTAATTTTTAATACACTACATTGTTTTTCTTTCATAGCAAAGCTAGAAGACATATCTAAAAGACACGTCTTAATAATCTATTTACTTAAATTCACTCACGTTAACTTACGGGTACACCTATTCTAATAATAGTAATATGCTTATATTTCAAGGTTTCAGAAATGCGTGGGTAGCTATGAAAACGACACTATCGAATATTGTGAGACGATATGAAATCCTACCGGGCGGGCCCGGCACAGAGCCACAACTAGCATACCGAATTCTTACTGAATCTAAAAATGGCATCCAACTTAATTTGCGGCGGCGGATAATTTAGGAAAGCAAACATTGACGTATTTTTAAATTTTGTATTTCATTGGACGATAAGCTAAAATATTTTTTTGGGAAGAGTTTTTATAATTAACATGAAAATCACAAGTTATTAAATTATTTATTACAATATATGGCCTAAATTTATTTTGAATATAACCATATTTATATTTATCGTTGTTCTTGCTGTCGAATCATTCCCAGCTATTCATTAAAACTAATTATCAATGCGCCCATTAAACAACTCTAAAAATGACTAATATCACCATTATAATTAAACACGATTAAAATGATAATTGTATTTACAAATATGATGTATGAAGGAGACCATTGAAAGGACGTATTTAACCAATGCGGGGAATGACATGAATATGTTACCTACTTCTGAATCGTGAGAAAATTCGTACGAAACTCCGTATTTGTGTCTGTTTAGTTTAAGCGACGTGCTGACCATCTTGCAAACCACACATTTTGCACACAATCTAAGTAGTTTAAACTAACTGCACGTGTGCAAGTTAGCCTCCAAAAGTCTCTCTAAAAAAAACCTATGCAATCTCATTTATCATTCATTTTCTTATTGACATTTATTTATTAATTAATTGAATGACTGACATTTGCTGATATTGTATTATTGAAATTGAAATTGAAATATTCTAATGTTTAATTTAATTTAATCTGACACAATCTTGTTCTAACGTTATTTTTCTGTTACAAAAAGATTTTTGATTGTTCTGTTGATTTTTGTCATTCTATATTATGTCATGTTTCTGTACTTAAGTAATTAGTGTAATCGGTGTATAACTGTACTAATTATTTCAATAAATAAATAAAATTTACTTTTCAGTCATTTGTAGGATCAACGTGGAATTATAGCTAGGTACCTATGTTAACCATTATTTTATAGAACGTATAAAACAATTGGTGTAACATACCATCGGCGAACTACAGGCGCGATGATGCTAGTAACGACTTTCGCTACTATTGAAATCGTCTAAAAAGATGTATTGAGATAAACGCCATGTTTTGTGCTGCTTCAGGTAACAAAATATGTAGCGCGATATATCTAAGACAAAGTAATTAAATAAAATAATATTTATTATTTTAATCAAGACAAAGTAATTGATTAAAAATTAAATAGATTAAGAGATCATTGAATAGAGTCCGCGACTCCGCTCACGTCTATTTCTAGTTTCGAGTTTTACCGGTTTTTTTTTATATACATATGTTTGACCCCGCCCGACCGCTTGTTCGAACCGATCGCAAAGTTCCGTTCAATTACTGTAAAAAAGAGTGACATCTTTAAAAACTAGTTAAAGTAGACAAATTATCTTATTTTCGTGCTCATGCTGAAAAGATTTAATTTACATTTTCGCGTGTGAATAGATTTATTCCCAGTCTACGCGTACCAAAACCTTCGTGTGTGCTATATTAAGGAACAAAAATGAAACAATAGGCGTACATTATATAAAGATGTTTAAAAAACGTGAAACAAGTAAAAGATTACACTAATCAAACGTAACATACCTAAACACGAAACTAAAAAGATTACCGGCTGGCTTGATTTAGTGTTCAACTTTGGCAATAGTTACAAGGCAATGGGCAAAGTTTCCGGCTGATCTGATTATTCGGGCCTGATATTGCACGCAAAAGAATAAAATACACCTCAGGTGAAGTAGGTCTTGCAAAGATACCGCATATTTTGCATTTGGCATCACAAATTTTTCAACGTCCTTATATGACATTTTTGGAATACTCGTAACGTAAAATCACGCCTGTAATCCTCGTAGAGTTAGGCAGAAGAGTGTAGTAAACTCCCATGTTTTACCAGTTACGTTTAAGTCCCATGGAATAGATAGTGAGCCTATTGCCATACACCGGGCACAGATCCAGAATCCGAATCGCTGTTAGAAATTCTAAATTAGAAAAATCCAATAGTACCCGACTAACGAGATTTAAATCTAGGACCTCTCGATCGGCAGTCGCCCTTTCAACAGCTCGACCAACGAGGCAGTAAAAAATACTCATGAAGTATATATGTATTTTATGATTTTGTAGATGCAATTGCAAATCAACTGCTCTTTATATAATTGTGCCCGCTTTACTCTCATAGACGATTGCCTCAAAAAATTCTAAACGTAGAAAAATATGTGTATATTGTTGTTGCAAAGAACGCATGTATATATGTACTTTACCTATTAGGTATTAAGGACTTATACATTATGCACATATGTATATCCGTATTCACAACCTTATAAGATCCGTTTTTATAAGAATTAACTTATTATTGTATAAAATTATCTACATATCTTAAGCCAAAATAAAGTCATAAAACATATGAATAGGAAGGATTTCACTTCTTAAGAACGATTAGGCGACACCAATTTATTTGGAAATGAAATATTCAAGCACTATATTTTGCATTTAATAGGAATAAAATTGAGTGAACAAAACAACCTTTTCATGTATAACTTATGATAATGATGATCGTGATGTTTTACTAACATATTATCTTTAAATTGTATATATGAAGGTATTACATATTTAAATATATATTGTATATTTAAGTGTACAAAAACTATACAACAACAAAGTAATAGCCACTTTTGTTTCTCTAACGACGGTATTCAAAATGAAAACACTAAAATAAGCTTTGTAACTTTAAATGAAGCTTTGAAGAATAAATGTACATTATATAAATCATAAAAAAGTTTTACAAAAAGCATTCTAATCGACGCAACCTCAATAAGCTCAACACAAATAGCGTAAACTAGGACCCTATAACCCGAACAGGTACTAAAGTTAATAACGTAGCAACGCAGTACGGTAAATTTAAGTAATTCCCAGTTTATTCGGCAGGATCTAATAGTCACGGAAGGCAATGTTTAAACGTTTTCGTTACTACAGTTTCTTTTGTGTAATTGCTATGTGTGGGGTTTATATACGTACCAGAACTAACTGGTAGTGCTTGCTATCTGGACGATGGGGCTACGGTAGCGGAATTTAAGTGATCTCATTCGGTAGCCGGGGCCGATTGGGGCGCTCCGTACGCCTTGCCGCGCGTGTTGCGAATCGACAATATTTACCTGCTCAAACGTTTTGCCTAATTATGACTTGGACCTCTGCCCTACCTTAATTTAATTTTCTCTCTCCTTCGTGTTGCCTATTCGTATTTTAATACGTTTTTATGTATCATACGTATTAAATTTGTAAGAGATTCGACCCGGTCTTTTCCAAAACGTAGAAACCTTTGGGCGCTTATTTTCGGATGTTATGTCTATAGATATTCATACCAAATCTCAGCTGGTCTTAAAACTATAGTATTAGTGTGTGTTTCTTACAATGAAAAACGATGTCGTACCAAGTAGACCGTTATTGTCGCCCTAAGCTTAGGTAGAGATGTGCCTGTAAGTAGCTTTCAAATTGAGTCATTTCTATTTTTATTTCGAATTAGCTTCCGATGTAAATATAGTAATAATATTCTGGCCTGAAACTATGTATTAATGACAAAATTTCCCGATAATATACCAAACTGCTATTATATTTGAATTTATTTTTCCGCAAGTCAAGTTTGTAAGAAAACATCATTACCACACAAAGTTCTGCGATCGGACTGTATTATTAAAGTTATATCCAACTGGGCCGCGCAGTCAACCATTTCCAATGCGAACTGCAAACTCGACTTATTGTGTCAGTTCATCTCTATTCAGTGTATTCGAGTTTAAATTTAGTTTTCATTGTTATATATCGATATACATTGTTAATTATAATATTAAATATGTTTTTGCACAAATACGAATAGTCGATCATTTTCATAAAGATATATACATATATATGTACATACATAAGAAATAGAACGAGAACTTGGCCCACAAAATATACAGAGCAATAATAAAAAGATAATTTGAAAATCTACAAAATGCCTTAGTATTTTCAGGTAGAATACCGATTTAGTGATGTATCACATGACTCCTTTTAAGACTGAAGCGTGACAAAATGACTATAGTTTAGCACGCTTGCAAAATTAATGTTGTAGGACTTTACAGGTCATCCAAGCCGCTAAAGAAAACTATTAAGCGTTTTTGTTCACATACTCAAGAAGTTTTTCTTCATCCACATGAGAAGTGAAACTCAATCTATACAGAAAAACAACATTGCAGTGTTTGTTTGTAATATTGAAATAATCGCTTTTTCCTAAATGCATATGTATGTATACACAGTACATATACCAAAACAATATGTTTTTAGAAGTTTTGTCTGTATGTCTGTCTGTCTGTTCCAGCTAATCTCTGGAACGGCTGGACCGATTTTGACGGGACTTTCACTGGAAGATAGCTGATGTAATAAATAGTAACGTAGGCTACTTACACTTTAGAATTTTAGAATTATAAAATAAAGTAATGTTGCAATGTCTAAGTACTGTCCAGTATTTATCGCGCGCACTACGCAATAACTGAACAATAACTTTTTTATTAAATTCCACCCGAACAAAGTTGCGGGCTCAGCTAGTTGTAAATAATAATGTAAATAAATTACTTGGTAGAGAGAAGAACGTTCATAGTCAGTAGAGTGGTGTTTTTTGGATTTTTTACGTTATAAATTATTATTATTATCATCGCTTATCATTATTACGTTTAATTAATTAAAGTGCTGACTAATAGCATGTTATTACTGATAATTTATTTAATAACACTGAATAAAAGATAAAGAGTTACAGAAGTGTTTAAAAGAAAATGGGTTTAAATATAGTCATGAGTGAATAATTTATTGTATTGGGTGAGTTTTATCAGTTTAAAATAATCACTGCTTTATAATACATAGGGCTGATGTTGTGTTAGCCCACTTATCACGATTAAATGATGTTGATATATAGTCTTAGCTTTCATACTAAATAGCTTTTAATGGGTTACATCGACTTAGAGAATTTTAGACGAGATATTGTCAAAAAGCGAACAATTATATTATAAATTCACATATACATATGTAGCTAGTCGTAAGCGTCTAATATAACTGTTTCCACCAAGGCCTAGACAGACTTAACTAGACATGTGAATCTATCAAAAGATTAATTAGTTTGCTTACAGAAATTCTTGTACTTGCAAATTTATATAAACTAACTCATTAGTTAACATGACAATTTTCAGTGCAACCATTCCAGCGATTTTATCACCACGTTTACTAGTAAAAAGATTGACAGTGAAATAGACCAAACTAAAAGTAAGTTAGTCCCAGAACGTAATGGAGACGAGACATGATCTGAATGTTAACTGTTTTTAATCCAATTCATGCACCGAGTAATAGGAAATAGTATCATTAAATTTGTGAAAAATGTTGAATTTATTTTAAGTGACGCTATCCGACACAACTGTGTAATAAAATTTCCAACTTAGTTCGTTATTTTTAACAAGGTTCTAACAAATAGCTGACCGTTGACACTTACCTCACTGACCCGCAGTTTGTCACTTAAAACGATGGTAGATAAATCTAGAGCGCAATTTAAACACTCCCCAACTTTTAACGCTTTAATCATATAATTATTGAAAAAAAAGCTTATAATAGAAAAAACTTCGTCTAATCCATTTTCCGTGTAACCTTTTCACGTATTTGGATGATGACTTTTTTTATTAACAATTACCATTGTATGGTTTCGAGTTTTCAGGAATTATAAAGTATATATGACATTTCGGTTTATCTTTTACAAAAGCGTTGAATAGTTTTATACGATGGGGCAAAAGTAATTATCTAATGAGAATTAGCTACCATTAAAAAAAATATTTAAATTTGGGTTCTGATTTCGTAGACAGTTTATTTGTAAGTGTGCAATTTATGAGATTCAATTGAAAATATGATATCAATATGACCATTTTCAGTGTCAATCCACATTTGGACACATATAATTTTAAAAGTTTAGCCAATAATACGTCCTATAATTATAATCTAAACTAACTTAAAATATTTGAAAATTACCAAAATTATTTCCATAAAATTTAATACGAAACATCTCGATTAGTAGTATATCCCAAAAAGGTAAATAACGTGCAATCGAACCAGCCAAAAACACAATTCACACACGACCAAGCGAACCACAACGAGTTGGACTAAAACAGAATTGAGTTAACATTACATTTTGTCACGACTATTTACCTATACATATGTATGTACATATATCGTAATCACAATATCATTGCAATTATATTGTGAACTATAGAAAAGCCGACTACTTATCTTGCAAAATGTAATATGCTTCCGACTTTCGCAATGCAAAACTGAACATCTTACTTCCCAAGATAACACAATCGGGGCTTAAGAGTTTTATCAACAATCTTAACTCAAGTCGTTATAACAGTCGTAAAAATAAGATTATTTGGGGATACATTTTCCGATATTTGTAACAGATTCATTGCTCGTTAAGCATCTTTATCTCTCAGTTATCAACAAATAAATATAAAGAAATGATTTACCGCTTGTTACATGGTAATACATGGACGGGCCAAACTAAGAATAATATGTGGTTTAATCGCTTCAATGTACAACTCTGATTCACATGAAGCTTTCGAATCACGTTTTTACTTAGTACATAGTCCGAATATCGTCTGATTATTAGTTGTGGGAGACCTATATTTAGGCCTTAGCGATACTTTTATTCTCAATGCCTCCTGGACACACGACCGCAGTGCTTAATTACCCTATGTATTTATTATAGTGCCCATACAAAGTGCTCCTTCAGTTCAAACGAGAGCCTCAAACACAAACTTCTGTGTGAAGTTGCTATCCCCTATAAATTGAGTTTCGAATGCCTTGTGCACCCATAATTACCCTAGCGCTCCAACCCTTTATACTAGAACTCCAAGAGCATTCTAGACGACATGCTTATGTACAACTACATACACAATTTAAATTTAGCCACTGACACGAATATAATTATAACTAAACAAGTTGTTTAGGAATTCATGTGGATACATTGACACATGACGTCGCTATAACACTAGGTATATTTAGTGAAACTAATCGCTGCTTTGTATAGAGTTTATATTGATAATTAGGTTAGAATCGCGCACTATGCTAGCAGTAATTATTTATTGCATGTTTGCTAGTACCGGATTATTGACGATGAAAAAGAGACAGTTGACAATGACGATGTAAGATATATATGTATATACGAAATAAATATTTATAATTAGACATTTTGAATATGCAGCAGACCAAAAACAACACGACGCATACATAAACTTGGGGGGTGCCCATCACGAACCCACGTCCGACGAGGACCTTGCGTACCAAAATCTAGAAATCCTTAATAAGAAAAGGGCATTAAGCCGGGGATTTCCTTCCATTGACCAGTGTAGGAGGAAGTGGTGGGCTGCAACAAACGAGAGTATCGGAGGATCTAGCTTGTTTTCTACAAATCTTCATAATCAAGCCCTAAATGGGGGACACGGCTGTCTTTCGTAGCGCGCGGGATGTTTTTATGCCTCCTTCAACAAGAAACGAGACAGACGAACTCCAGTGCTATAACATCAATCAATCTGAGTCTCCTTATGAGATTGGCGTTGTTGGGATCGCGGCAGAACAAGAAAGCGTACCTATTCACGGTTCTGATAAGTGGCACAGAGATGAACATCCTAGAGTTTTAGCTGAGTGAAGTACAGTAAAACATTTTGTCATCTCCATCTCAGAAGAGCATGGAACCCATCATAAATGTCCATTCATTCTGTAATTCGGTAAATAAAAAAAGAATACTCAGCAATTGTCAAATATTATCAATATCAAGCTCCGGTGAGCTCAATAAAGCCAGAACCTATCTGCTTAGCTCAGCAGGTCAGCCCCGGTCGTGACTATAATTAACGTTCAAGGTCTTTGGCCCGATAAACAAACTAAATATGTGGTCACTAACTCATATCAGTCCAGAGAACATAATAAAGTGAGCTTCGACCACACTCCATTGCAAGGCAAAATCAATATCAAAGCCTAGATTGTAATGGACTCCTGCACGTTGAATACAGCAACATACCAATTCAACGACGTCACGGGACTACAAAAGAAAAACAGCATGACTTGTGATTAAAGTATGTGACCGTTAATACGAACAACGCGAATTTAAAGTCGCTTTCGGAGCAACATTTTGTGAAACAAAACCTGGCTTCGTGCAGCTGTGGGCGGCAGCGATTGCTCACAGTCTCACACCGATCGGGCGATTCGTTGCGCCTGTTGTTTCGCGTTTCATTCGTCAGCGGTCTAAAATTGAAAAAGCTTTGATTGGCTCCAGTCAGAACTAGAAAAAAATCGGCTCGTACTGTATTCTCTGCCGATTTCAAAGGCACCCCGAAGCCACTGCTAAAATTGAACGTTGGACTGCTAAACGTACGTAACTGACTTGAATCGTATATTAGAATGGCTTGGTAACATGGAATACGCTTCAGTTAAACATAAATATATATGTATAATCAGTAAAAAATCATTTATACGTGATGTGCGCTTTACTAACACCAGGAAAAGGAGGCTTAAAAGGTTTGAAAATAAAATTGAATTACCAGCTTCCGGGAGTAATCCTTTTGCGGTGCGAATCGCTCTAAAGTTAGAATGCGCATTACCAACAAAACGTTGCTAGCGCTTCTAGACTAACCGCAAAAGGGTCGTGTTCCATGTTTGAAATGCATTGCTTAAACGGTAATATAAATAAAACTTAGCGCGTTAAATTTATAATGGAATCATATTATCGAAAACCTAACGTTATAAAATTTGTTACTCGCTTATTTTTTAAAGTACGTGGTCCTGCCTACTGTGATTTATGTTGCTAATAAATACATATTGTACTTATAGTAATGTTACTGTCCAGTAAAGTATTTTATCACGCTACTTCATCATCATCATCACCATCATCATCACGATCATCATCACCATCATCATCAAATCTATTTTAGTCCACTGCTGAACACAGGTCGTGCTATGCTATAGTATTTAATGCGGATTGTTAAACATAAATTCACAATGTATAAAATCCCACTTGTATAAAAAATTTATTATGTTCCATCCATTCTATCAATGTTTGAAAACCATTAAGTAATAGCACTTAATAGCAAATATTCTACGAGTCATTAATGCCTAATGACCAAAGTTATCGGATGTTATTTCACTTCATACGCCGTTTTTATATACATTCTCTAAATAAGATATCCTAAAAGGGATACCCTACAAGAGTTACGTAACTAATTTATCAAAGCTGGACGAAGCTATTGCAAGTATTCAGGTATTTCAAGCATAAATGGCCGACCGGAGTAATAGGCGACCATTAAAAATGAATTTTGAAAAATCTCGAAAGTAATCGCGGGAATAACCAGAAGTAGCTTCGTTACTTCTATCCCATAATTATTTTTAATCTGTGATCGTTGGTTCGACGTATAAACATTTTTTAAACACAGATTACGATCTAGAAACGTATTCGTATAAACAAAAATAGAACAAATTAGAAGAATAAGCGAATGCTAGAAAACGAATATAAACTATTTATTTTATTTCCGAGAAACATCCAAGAAAAATTCGAATTCAAAATGTATTTATTCTAAGCGAGTAAAAGGAAAGTTGAGACGCTTAAAAAGTTTGATATTGACAATAAAATTGAATTAGCAGGCGCGAGAGAGTCTACGTCTGTTGGTAATCCTACTGCGCCAGAAGTTGGCATGCACAACGCCGACAAACAGACTTACCACCGCTGACATCTTTGTATTTGAAATGTAGCAATAAACCTCAATCTTAGTTATGTTTGATGTACATTACAAAGCTAGACATTTTTAAAACGACTCTTATTTACCGCAATGCAATTGTACATGAACTGTTAGTCTATGTGTATCGATATTTAAAATAATCAGCTAATGATTTGTAACGTTTTTAACATACTAATTCAATAATTGGCCACATCAACAGGTGCATATTTTATTGAGGATCATGTTTATATTTATTGATCATTTAGTCTAGAGGATTCAACATCGCACTATCATTTAACTAATACGCTGAATACAGTAGATGCTACACGGCTTATGTCAAGTGAATAGTCCTGAAACATACATACATATATGTACATAGGTACCCCAAAGCTGTGTAGCACGACCTAAATACTCAAACAACCTGTTTCATAATACTATTAATGTAGCTTGCTTTAAGGCTACGCAGAACACATTTTGGTTTTAAATATTAATCTTGAACATCAGATTAAGTAGCAAAAACATGTTGAGGTCGTTAAGCACACTAAGTTTCCTTTGAAGGTCACAATTACATGTGATGTTGAGAAAAACAATTACGAGTTCCGTATATGTACCTTTTTTGCTGTCCGAAATGTACATTTACATATTTTTTTAGTACATTTGAGTCATAGTACCTACATATTATATGTAGTTTATTCATAATTATGTGTAATTTAGTCAAGCAGCGAACAAGTTAGTACACACATCTAGTCTAAACCATATAATAAATAGGGAATATCACTAAGTTTATTTTTAATTTTTTTTATTTATTTCACAATCCACTGATACAATGCAATAGGCAGTAAGTTATGTCCAGTGAATGGGCCGCAAACAACGTACCCAAAGGCTGTACAATGCGATCTAAACGCTCAAACAGCCTTTGTTTCTGAACGCTATTAAGCCAGTGCGCAGTAAACTTGGAATTCCACTTGAACCCGACCATGTATATTAAAAGCATAACATAATGCAATGGACTCTATATATGTACCTATAAATACCTCAATGTTCATACAGTCAAGGTGTATTCTGAATAGCGAACATAAAAAATATGATTAACCAACTTAAATAAATAAAGTTGTCACTCCCATTTAAATACAATTGCCATAAACAAACAATTAAAATGTGGGGAAATCAAAATGAGAAAACAATTTTACGTACTTTTAATATGCGCTATAATACAATAGAACTATGAGCGGCGAGTCCGGCGCCTGCCTGTTTTATCCACGCCGAATATTTAATCGACGTACCTTACAATGTTTGTATCATATAATAGAATAACTTAGTTAAAACGCATCCCTTTTCAACATTCATAACACGTTGTCGTTTAACGACACTAACATTATTAGTAATTTCGCCTCGTTCGGCAACGAGATGAAATCCCCGTGGCACTCGCCGTTGTTGCAGCGTCACTTCGTCTCGCATTATAAAATATGCAGATAAGTTACGGGAATTGATTCAAAGCACAAAGGAGGCGAGCAAGCTGTCTATAGGCGGGCGTCGAGATTTCGGCAGTAATTTCCCGAGAGAGTACACCTTTATCTTACCATACTGGAAATATTTTGAATTACGCACTCACTTATTTTTAAACAGTAGTGTAGTGAATACCTTGTACGTACATAAGTAAAAAACAGTTTCTACCCCGACTTCGTTCACGCGGAAGCCTTAATAATGCGCATGCATTTCATGTCATATGTAACTGTTTCAGCTGTTCTGTTATAGAGTACAGAGGTTTTTCATAACGAATTTCCGAAAAAAAATGTTTTGTTGTTGTTCTCCTAAAACAAATAATAGATGGTGGCACAAACAAACATTCAAACATACCATTTGCTTAGAATTCAGTGAGGCATTACAACTTGGGTTTCTAGTACCTACATAATTTTTGTACATAACAAAAAAAAGAGTAGCACATGTCCTCCTCGGATCCGTAAACTATTTCTATGTAAAAAATCACACCGACC
>DWMF01000061.1:0-20905 GCA_018244815.1 Parelbella polyzona | reverse complement strand
GTGTACTACACTCTTCTGTCTACCCCTTCGGGGATTACAGGCGTGATGTTACGTTTAGTGTAAGGAACCGAAAAAAGGTTTTGTGTATGGCTTAGAGTTCGTGTTGAGCATTTTATTTCACATCACAAAATCAATATGTGTTTACTGCTTGACATAGACTTTTTCTAATAAGCGCTATTGTGAAATATCTTAGGAGGTTTTCATTCAATTCCTTGCCCTTACACGCGAAGGGTAGTAGCTTGTAGCTGTTGTTTTTTCATTACTATCGACAAACTAGCCAAGCATATCTATAAAAGGCTGAAGATCCAGACATTAGTCTATCAGTACCTGAAGATATCAAGACTTGAAGCTACCAAGCCGGCTTCATTTTACGCATCTTGGGTGTATTTATGTTTAAGACCGGGAACAGACTGCAATAAATCTTTACTATTATTATTTTGAGATAGGATAAAGATGTAACGTGACTCGATTACTGAAATAGTAACAATATTTGATTTATCGAATAGCAGACACTTAGCGGAACATCGCTGTCTCAAGTTGGATGGATTAAATATTGCCGTTTATGTAGGTTCCGTTCTGTTAAGTTGATGTCATAAATTTCTATTTTCTCCTAGATTTAAAGAAATAAAAGAATTACCGCAGCAACTCCCAAAAACTTTTTGAAGTGTTTTCAAGTTAAGCATTATAAAGGAAATTACTGAGGGCCAGAGGATAATTTAAGAAGTTTCGTCCCGAACGAGGCCACGAGCGACAAGTTTTTAATGTAAACGGCGTTAACAGGTGAAACTCCAACATAATTTCCTTCAAATATATTTACGAGGTGACCTATGTTATTCTGACCTCCAGAAATACCGGCTATACTGAAATGAATAGTTTTCGAATCCCTTAAAGCAGGCTTCATAAACTAACTGATTTAGGCAATGATGCGTGCGCAAGCGAGTAAGAAAAGCAGCAAGCGAAAACGTAAAGCAAACAAACCATTTCAGTCCTGTAGGGATACAGATATTTGGTACATATTCCTCTCTGCCTGTAAGAGAAGTGGCAAGAAAATATAATAATAATCATAGGTAACAAATATGATATGGAAAAGAGTATGCGATACAACTGACTGTATTGTGGTGAGATCAACGTACAATGATTTATGAAGCCAGATTACTAAATATATTTCGTGTTGTATTAAGTACTATACATGGTGATACATTTAAAACGTGTCGCGTCTGGTGATACCCATGTAACCAAATCTTTTGGCCCGTACACCGCTCCAAAAATGGTTGCTTTTTGAATAGCATCGTATTCAAATCCTAAGCTGAATTTTCACTACAATAAAAAACATTAGAATGCGCATAAAATTAAAATTAACATAAATAAATAAATGTACTATAATTAAAATCTTCTCCGATGAATATTATAACACTGTCATTATACCGAGATGTTAATTTTATGGCGCTCTCAAATATGAGATTACGAGTTACACTGCAATATTATAATAATGGCTTGTCCTGTACAAACACATTAAGCTGGAAATTATATCTACAGATTTGATTAAGTTTAGCTTTAAAGTAAGCCTCGAGAAAAGATATATATTGCGTTTTGAGGGCGGGCGTAGGGAGAAGCAAATGACGCACAATATGTTCATACTTCAATGTTAACAGACTGTAGTTTGTAGCCAAGGACAGTAACATATCACAAATAGCATAATATGTAACGTGAAGGACAGATTTAACTCAATCACGTGGTACAAAATTGACAATTAAAATGAGAATCTGGTCATGTAATATTATGTTATGATATTAAGCATGATGTCATAACAGGGCTGGTGGTTCTACAGCCGCATTAAATTGTTTCCGCGCCTCAATCATAGCGAATATTCAATTATAGAATCGGATTGCCTGATATGGCCGTATTAATTCAGTGTACGTTGAGACTTACAACAGGTTGGCAGTAATTAATGTAGTCTATTTACATGACACCCTGCCTGTTAGTATTTGACGAAACATATTATACTGTTTCATTGAAGATGGAATTAATTTGAGCAGGTTTTGGGTTCAGGCAAATATAATATGGATGTTGTGGCGAGAACTATTTATGTGGTGTACACGATATAAGGACTCATAGTTTCGAACTCTACATTGTGTATGAATATTTGGTAGAGATGGAATACTAAACCTACATTAATGATTCGTATTGCTTGGTAACAATATCGTGAGCTCATATAACATATATGTCATGCCGCCTTTGTTTTGGATAGCTGCTATCTAAGAATATTAATATAGTTCTCTCAACACGCTCCCGCGTCTATACAATTATTCTGTTTATCAAATGTCAGCTTAAAGCTATGAATTAATATTATATAGGAACGTTATTATATAATCTTATTACGTAAAGACGGATGTACATATGTACATAATTGCAGGCGATTTACTAACATATATCAGCACGCTGACAAGCTTCGGAATAACGCGTTATAAAAGCGATGTCTACGTTTGCTGTTATAACAGTTATTGACTGCCTATAAGTTGAGCCAGACGGTGGTCTCTGTTCAGAATTTTCATTAATCTACATTGGAGTACTGGTCCTGTAAGTACAACACTTTTCGCAGTTCCGTGAGGCCTCTGAATTCTATAATGTAGATGAATACCGTGAGCAAAACATGAGTCGTACGAAAGGATCAGTTATAAAATACAATAAAAACATCAGTTAGTAATAAAGAAAACGTTCTGGTGTTATTACTACTTTATTATTACCACTTAGCGTCGAGCGTTAGACAGCTTTATAAAAATACAATCTTTCTTGTAACACCCATGGTGATCCCAAAAAACGCACATGAGTTAAGCCGGTAAATATAATAGCCCTACCAATTTGTTTTCGTAATTATCAAAAGAAATAATTTACCAATTATTCAATTATTATTTACGTTTCGATATCTTTTTGATCCCAAGTGGTTTAACGTTGTCGGAGTCACTTGACAAATATAAGACCCATTCAATTATGTTGCATAAGAAAAGACAAGTGTCTGTGATGGAGATTCTACATTTATTGAACTTTATTGTAACGAATAAATGCTTAGCTTTAGGACAGGAATAAAATTTTATATCTGTATTTGGTGTGATCGTTCCGGGTTGAGTGTGTTGTGTAACAATATTGGAACATTATGCTGTTACGAGTATATCGATTAGCTTCATATTGTTTTTAAAGTAAATAAACTGATTTCTTTTTGTATAAAAAAGGTCTTTTTGTAAGTCTGGGAATATTTTATTATTCATTGAACTTTATTATAGTTCAACGAAACTTTAGTGTTTACTGGCCATCTTATAGATGCAACTGAACAAGTGTGTGACAATGATTGGTGTACAACCATGGATAAAGTAATAAGAACAAATATCCCAAAATTTTGTTGCAAATTCTCTAGAGCATCCTTGCGTAACCATGTAAGCATTCGTGGTATTGTGGTGACTCACGTAACCAATTTAAATAATTTTAGAGAGTTTTAGGCAAGTTCAGTGAAACTAAAATCGTTCTAAATAGAATTTCAAGGCGAGCAAGGGCATTTTTAGCATTATCTAGTCATAAATCAATATTCGTTTTGGATGAATATAACGGTGAAAATATAAGAGAATTTTAAGTCGGCTAATAAATTTTAAAATTACACTTGGAATCTTCCGTATTATCCCTCCGCGTCAGCCCGTGCCGGACGTAATTCGCTTAAGGCGAGGCACCGCACTTACTCAGAACGTGCCTTATATGCGCTATTCCCAGGGAATGCAGTGCTGTCTGAAAATGATTCTATCTTCCTGGTAAATATTAGTAGAATATCTTTGAAATAAATATTACGGAGAAATATTCCTTTAACAATCTTTTCGTAAGGTGTAATAAAGTTTACTCAATGTTCACCGGTTTTTTTAGCAATATAATATTTATAATAAAAGATTCTTATTTATTATGATTGTTGTCATTACAAATAATCAAATTTCGGAAATAAATTCCTTTTGACAACGATTTGCTGATCGTTTTAAATTATTCGATATAAAATTGATTGAAAGTACTGTCCCGCACATTTCAGGACTGTTGGTAACAGCAGTAGTAAGTGCCCGCGAAGGCGGAGGATTGGAATAATTTATTATATTAAATTTTCGTCTTGACGAGACAGTCCGCCGTTAGGAGAGTATGTAAAGTTGATTTTCGAAAGTTTAAAGAACGAAGTATCGCGGTGAGCCCAGGCGTATTTTAGAATTGAAATATTGTTTATATAAAGTACCTTTTGTCAAACTAGGATTTTGTTACAAAAGCCAATTATAGTGGTAAGAAGACATAGTATATTTAGAAAGATACTTTTTATTTCCATATTCGTGACTTACACATAAATAATATGTATAGGTATACACAATATATAACGATTACATGCTTGCCGACAGATTTACGATCTACGTATGTATTGTATTTCTCAATAAGCCTTCAACAAATATCAAGTCTTTAAAATTAGGTATTTGAAAGTTAAAGAAACAGAACTACAGAAATTACAGAAAAACATTTGCAAGGGCATAACACGGAGAAACTGGAGACAACATTATCATAAAAGGAACTTGCTGAAAGGAAGTTACTGACTATAGAAGTAGGCATATTTTATTGCGTTTTACACTAGATGAGTAGGAATTCTATTACCTACCAGTTGTTAAAGATAAATAAAGAGATCCTTCGTTTAACATAAACTAAAACACACGTAGTTTGAAACGATGAAACTAAAAATATCTTTGCACATTGAGCGACCTATTAAAACCTAGGCGATAAATCTGGTGTTCTCGCGAGCATACCACAGTAACAGATAAGTGAATATTTGACGAAAGTAATTAGAATATTGTTCAAATTGATATAGATCTAGAAAATAATTGTAATAATATGAGAGGAGACCCATATTCCAACAGTGGAATGACAAATGGGTCGATTATTATTATTATATTTAAATAATTGTAATTCTCGTAACAGAACATACATTTACAGATTTAATACGAACATGACAGAGTTATAGATCACTCCTTAGTGACCGTTACTACCAACCTGTGTAGCTCTTTGTAACTGTAAAATTTAATATAAAACATAAAGTGATATTGTAGTTGTAAAAAAGAAATTACTTAATATAAACACGAGGAACAATATAAAAGTGCGAAGTGAGTTCTGCCGTTGTAGTTTTTTAGAGCACACCTGAGAAATTAATTATAAAAATGCGAAAGTGCCATTTCGCTCGCATTATTTTCTCATCTTTGGATATTCTCAGCCTGGGGGATTGCCACTTTGATGTAACTTAGTTTGTCTTCGGTAAGATATAGAACAAAATACATTTTAATATTGATGTTTGATCTCATATCGAATTAATTGATGATTTAAACAAAGATTTATTACCAATAAGATTAACTTAAGATTTACTTAAGAAATTAATGTCGTACAATTAAAAAAAATATTTATTGTAAATTGTACTTAGAATATTGAGTAGCCTACTTTTCAGTTATAAAAAAAATTGCAGTTATATCAACGTGGTAGAAATTAGACTTAAAACTCTGTCACAAATGTAACGAAGAAACTTGTCATCCACTTTAAGTAGATCAAACATCTCAAAGTGCTCAAGGCGTTATAAAGCTCGCTTTCCACGCTTATTTCCCTTTGTTGGTGTACTTATACTTATTAATGTAGCAATGCTTTTAAAACTTGGCGCTGCGCCATATTTATTTACCTCCTTAGGTAATGTACTCCATATGATGGCTTTTAATACGAGTGAAGAATTAGATATTTAATAGAAACGAATTAACGTCAAAAGGAACTTATTGGCGAATCCTAAATGTATTGACTGATTAGTTGGTCCAGTGGTTACATGTGCTGAACTGAACAGCAAAATGCTGTTTCTCCAACATCTTAAAATTTGTAATTTGTACTTTGGTTTGTTTGAAACTAGAGAAAATAACGCGGTCTCTTACTAGAAGTCAAAGCGGGTATATACATATATTTTTTGTCTAGGAAGACGCATTTATAGTATTGTCTCCATATTTCAGAAACTTAATTTAATGTTGTTTAAACGTTTAACTGTTGGGTGGTTTAAAATGTCTAATATAGTGAGAGTCATAAGTTGAGTTCATATAATCTATCTAACACAGGATATATCTGTTGCTGCTGCTGCTTGCTGCTAAGATATTAATGGTGTAACAGGGCCAATTTTGCCCATATTGATCGTGGAGTTTTATGGGGTGGGTCCGTGGGTACGGGGGTCTGAAATTAAAATAAATAACTGCCACACTAATAAATCGAAAATCCGCAAACGCAATGTCGTCGATCTGATTTCCGGGCTTTTAGCCAATTGAGAATATTTTCTAATCTGCCGCCATGAAAACTCCAACGTTATCAAACAGCGAGAGAGATGCCCATAAATTCGGAGAGGCCTTTTTGCTGTAATGCCTTTCATATTTCTTCTGAAGCACACTGCGGGTGCCGCTCAAATAAATTACGGCCATCAATAAAAATCTCAGCGAAGAGATCCTACGACTTATTTAATTTATATTCCATCAGAGTCATATTTATCAAATATCGACGCTTTTTCAAAGATGTTCATTTTCAACCGTTTCTAAATCGTTTTATCGTTCCTGCAAAAATGTTGTTAAGTAGAGATAAACTTCATTTATTATTCCGAATTGGGGGAACCATTACATAATCAAAGTTATTTCGATACCTGGAAATATATTGTTGGATTGTAATAACCCAATGAAATATATCCTTGATCATTGTTTTTTCCATGGATTGCGTTTATATTGTAGTAATGTTATAAGCACAAAACAATATGATAATTATAATTAAAAATAAGTAAATAAATTTACGACTACGTTTCTCTTTCCGTGCTTAATTAAATTTTTTAATAAATAGCCGAAAATAAGTTTGCTCGAACTCGTTGTTATTTCGGTTATCAAATTGAAGTAGATTTGCATAGGACGGTAGATAATGGTGAAATTCGACGTCAAGTTTGAATTAAAGTTTAAATTTTAAGACCGACCAATGTAACAAGTGCATTTCACTGCGGTGCATTACAATTTATACGCGGAAAACTAGAGAATCGGTTTTTAAGCTTATTTTTACTCCACTCTCTCAGGAGAGACACTCCTAACTTAGTAATTCAGTTTTGAAATTGTCGAAATTCGGCAGTGGTATAGAAATCGGTTTCACTGATATTCGTCTAGTGGTACTACAGAAACTTCTTCTGTAGTACAGGTATATTTTATAAAACAATAAAGTACGTTCATCGTGGTACGGGACAGTCATCACAGGCACGGCCTAATACCCTGGGCGTCGTTGGGGAGCGGAATAGGGATACATGGAACAGACGTGCCCACCATTGGAATTCTGGACAAAAACCCAACAGGAAAGGCTTACGTCCAGCAGTAGAGTTAAACAGGCCAATAATGATATTGATTATGATTATCTGTGTTACTTAAGTACGTCCAATCTAAAGTCCTTGGGGCAATGTTCACTAATTAAGTGTGGTACCGATTGCCGCGCCAAGCAACGGCTATGTGATATGAGCCTAATAACTTAAAGTGTTAATATTAATTTGGAAAATTGAATCGCAACCTGAACGAAAACAGTCACACCGACATCACCACCCCTGCACTGCTGGCTAGAACGTTCAGCTTGATATCTACATATCCGGTTGTGAACAATAAAGGATTGAAAAAAATTCGCATTTTGATTTACCGAACTGAATTTCGAATAGGTATTGTTTGGATAAAGCTTTGTAAAAAAAGTTCGCGGAACATAAATATAAATGTTTAGCACTTTTCACAGAAGCATTGAGCTCTGTGTAAAATTTTGCTTCTTTCATTTTTATGAAGTTCTGAACTCCAAACAACTGAATAAAATAAGCAGATGATGCTCATGGCCTTTAAGTGCTAAGTTAATATTTCCGCTTGCTATTATTTTTTTCTTTTAATTTCTTTTTGGGTTCTATAAGAAATATTAGATAATACTGAGTATTATTTTGGAAATTTCTAAACATTTTTTACAACTCAGCTTTGGAGCGTTGAGCTGTTTAAACATACATATGTACAAAAAACCTTTTGTACTTTCTGTCATTTTGTCGTTCACCTTTGCACATATCACCACTGCCAAATTTTCTCTTTTACTATTGTTTCTGTTCTATATGCTTCGTATACATGTACATATATATATAGTCTTAACGATAATACTATCAGGAGACAAAATACATTCAGACATTCTTACAAAAATATAGAAATTTTATCCTATCTTCGATGCAATTTTTGTTCTTCTAAAGATTTTATTGCTAATTAGTATTTTGTTAAATCTTAGTTAAGAGCTTCTTTGACGAAGTTTAATTTCCAGTTACTTTGTAGTCAGCTACGAACTGCTTCTGTGAAGTTACCATCGACCGTTATTTAGTCCCTGTTCCGAAGTTAACCTTGATTGTACATTCATCAAGAAACTGTAACAATAAAGGTCAAGCGAATGTTTGCTAATAGTTAGCCGCGACTTCCTTGTTGATATTCAACGAATTAAATTTGTATTATTTTGAATTCCAAGTATGAAGTAAAATTTACTCTAAGACAGCCCAAGGATGACGCCTGCCCTCTGCGACGGTAGATGTCGAAGAGGTGTAATTAATGTATATTTAATAGTTACATATTATTCTATTGCAACGAAATGCTAAACCAAAATATTGAATGCTAGATATAGTGCTATTGCTGTTTGTTTAACTTTTATGCCTGAATTTATAAAGTATATTCATATATTACATTTAGTGTTTGTCAACATGTCATTATTATAATATTCATTTTCACTTACCAGTAAACTGTTTCTGTCCTGTTCCCAGATTGTTAACAACTTATAAAATGAAACAGCGCTGGACACCATCTGATAGGTAATATGCTTGAAAGAAATTTTCATTAGCATTTCCTTGCTTCGCAGTCTCTTCCTCTGTTAAACAATCTGTCCCACGTTTGATAAAGAACTTTATTGGAAGACTTAAATTATAATGAACTTCAATGACACTCTAATTTTAATGTCGCTTTAAATTTTTCTATCGAACGTTATCTCCACCATTCATAGTGGAGTAGTATGAGATGTATGTGGAGTAGTATGCTTTAATATAGCCTAGTCTGTGGTTTAGATTCTAGGCTCCTACTGCTGGAGTTCTGGGTTCTAAGAAGAAACTACAACGAACGAAACGGCTAAACTAGAGGAAAAATCAAAGTAAAGTTTAAATGTAATGTTACATTGCACATTACACAGGTCTTTGATAACACGGTAGGTACTCGAATGTTATGTTAATAAAGAAGTAGGTACAGTTTAACAGTTAACAGTAAACAGTTTCACCGTCGACATCAATGTAGGCGAGCACGTGTTTACAGGAACAGCATATTATCTTCAAAGACGTGCACATTGTAGCGTAAATGCAGACGTACTGTATACATTCATGCACAAAGTACCAAACCTATTTGTTAATTGCTGGGTTCGTTTCAGCTTGGCTTCCATGCGCGGCGTATTGACACAAGACTGAGCCTTATCATGTGTGCAGAGAAGAGAAATTGTTGTTTATTTTACTCCTCTTGTATAATGATTAAGTAAAGAGTTCCACAAGAAACAACATGGGTTTATTTGCATTTATGTAGTCAATGTGCTACCAATCAAAGTAAGAAAATTGTGTGTTGTGACAAAGTGGATATTATAAAATTAATTTAACCCCTATTATTTTATTGTCGAGAAAAATTTCTTTATCGGTATCGGAATCCGTTTCTCTACGTTATGCTAAGGTAGAGAAACGTCTTCACGATCATCCACTCCCGGCTATGTGATTGTCATATTACAACATAACGTCTAATGCTCGGCGTATATTAATGACACATTCGTGATATAACGAACGATTTCATTATACTGGCGATTTGCAAACGCGTATCTATGTATTATTAAGATATAGTATAAGTGTTATTTTACTGTGTAAATGTATACGAAACTCCTGCGTTGTTCAACATGTAGTCAGTAATGTTCAGATTTGTATTTACACTTACTTATTATGTAACTAGCTGCGTCCCGTAACTGTACTCTCGTATAATTCAAAAGATATCGCAGATAGATCATTTACGGTACTTTTTGCTCAGGAAATATTTTTATTTATTTTCTCCTGCTGCATTAATATAACATTGATTTTCACCGCACCGCGCCGTCTACAGACATAGACGGGCGCAATGTTGAATACTTTTAATTTAACGTTATCTCCTTATCTACGTGTCTAATTAACACGTTGTACACATAAAGTCCATCTTTATAACATCAATTTATAGGCTTAAAATAATGCCGGTAGAATGTATTAGTGTTAAGGTCAAAACGATGTTATAATTATTGATGAGATACAAGAAACATATGGACATACTCTTTGCACTGCAAAGTAGATAGAAACATTAAAGTTACAAGCTCTGATTTTCCCGTTAGGATTTATTTCCTAAATACGTCATTCTGTAGCCACTGTGAAAGCTAAGTAAAGCGATACAATCAGAGCAAATAGGATTTACGCCAACCCAATTGCTATTGTCACAAACGTTATAATACAGATTACTGGGATTGAATACGTGTCAAACAGCGCCTTCGCTATAACCGCGAATTAATTTAGACATTATGTAATATCCAGTCGTCAGTTCTGTAACATTGACTGTTGGCAAATAAGAAACGATTCGCCATTAACGTGTGCCGCTTTCTAGGTCCCGCTGGGTACATTGTTGACGATGCCACTTACCGCGCAGGTGGATGCGGGTTCGAAAGGGTCTTTTTTTGGATTTATCTATTGCTTACATTCACTCCCTGCCGTGCACCTCACAACGCACAAACGATAATGTAATTGATTTACTATATGTACGAGTACATTATTTTACATTTTTCGCTACATAATCCTGAGATATTACAGGATAATATCCTGTATTCATTTGTATATTCTTGTGTTCCTCATATTATGATGAAATAACTTATGTAGGTTTATCTGCTGTTAAGTCGAGTGTCCTGAAGAATAGCTTCAATGTTTTGTCTCCCTATAAGTAGGAAGAGGTATCTTTCATCATCCCCACATCACCAACCATTTCTTTTTATCTTTCCACTGTTGGATATCGTCCTTTTCTCAAAGGAAACAAACTATGGTTATAATATACCATCTATCTAAGTTGACAGATATCAAACTCCTTGGAAGATATTACGGAGAACCTTGAAAACAACGCTTTCTATATAATAGTACATATATGTTTTAAACTGACTAGTTTCTCCGTGAGCTTAATTCTTGTAATCTGTAGCGGATGTACATACTTCGTATGATAGAAATAAAACTAAAGGGATAATTTAGTAATATTTACGTAGTAACCATTTACGTTCGTTTATTTGAAATTAAACGCACGACTTAATTTTATTACACCTGTGTGATTATAAAGGTACGCCACGTACGTCAGTGAACAAACATTCTAATTTTAACATTTCAGTTTCATGTTGTTTTAATAGACGATGCGGAAAAATTTTCGTATAATAATTAAACAACTTTGTACCTATTATGACAGGTGTACCGGTTTTATTCCTTTAGTTTTAGTTCCATTATTGAATAGTAATGAATAATGATATTTACAATCATCAATATGTCGCAGCCTGCTGCTGGGCACAATATTTTCTAAAATCTATTGACTTTCGATATGTCACTTTTTCGCTGGTTTTCATGAGGTCACGAGTTAGTTCTCTAAATGAGTTCAATGTTCGTAATTGTACGAGAATTACACGAAATTTCATGCTGACATTGTCTGACTAACAATAATCTTCTGTACCACATGTTAACTTTTACGAATAATAGGTATCTCGTAATCAATGTAATACATAGTAAAAGCTTCTATTTATATCTCACGACAAGCTCCTCCTCTAAAAATTGTATTTATAATTTCTTGAAATAAAAAAATATGATCTCATGTAGCGACAATTATAAGAAAGCAGTCCCACGTTTCACCAGTTATGGAATACGTCCCATCATGGAGTACATGGAGAGCCAATTGGGCTACATCGGGCACAAAGCAAAACTATTAGGAAATTCACGTTTGATCAGCCTGATACCTACTACCCGACACGACGATCGAACCCAGGACCTCTAAATAAGTAGTCGTGCTTATAACCACTCGACACATTGAACAATATTTTACAAAACAAACGTTGTGTACGGTACGATAGTATTCAACTCTTCCTAAAACATTTTATTGAATCTACTTCATATTTAGGTTATTCGGTTACAAAAATACAAGGCATGTTTATACAGGTGTCAGACTATGTACGCCGCTTTCATTGGAAGTCAAGAAGCATTGTTTCAATACTTAAATTTGCATAAGATTCTGCTTTATAACTGCGCTCTCTTCTGTTCCTTATTCAGTGGCACGCCGAGCTGTACTTAAGAGCAACGTGCGACTTGACCACTAGACATTGTAACTTCATTGCACAGAAAGAATTGCCAAACATGAAAATTCCTTAATAATATTACTTTTCATCCCTCTATCTTGTTTCAGATGGTCCGAAAGTGTGATTAATCGTCGATATTATGCACGTAAGGTATATTACACAAATATTATATTACACAAGTGTTTGACGCAAAGCAAACGTTCAGTACATGTTTAAAAAGTATATTTCTATAACGCACACAGAAATAACCCAGTTCGCATATCTCTGCGAGAGTACACAGAAATATCCTTGGGCAATAATAAAGCTACGTGTGGTCTATCTGTCTCTCCAGACTGTCTGTCCGACTGTCCATTAATCTAGGGAGCTAATAGCTTAAGCACCATTGGACTGATTTGGATGCGGGTTCCTTTGTTTGGCCTTCCTATTGAATCCGATCCAACGTCTTTCTTGCTTGATTAATTACAAAACGATCGGTTTATTAATTATTGTACCATGTCAGTGTTTTTCACCAAATATTCTAATTTTAACACTCAAGAAAAATATTTTGCGTTACGTTTAAAGGAGAGTACTTGATGTTATACGTTTGATTTGTCATTTTTGAAGTTATTTACTGGCTTAGCTTAAAGTTTTAATATTCATCATCATATTATAGGCCTAGGTCGAAAAGTTTTTGCCCATAACTTTCACTCTTGGCATGCTGGTTGGAGATTGCAGAGCTCTTAATCAGCTAGAAATTTCATTAATATGTATTGAAAAACGGGTACAAAAACAACAAAAACGAAGAAGTTTAAAAATCATATAAATGGGCCGTACCTAACTGTGTTTTGTTAATACACCGCTACAATTTTCTAAATCAGAATCACTCCGTGACAGGAATCTTGCTTATTGTTATTATTGTTATATTAATTATTATAACGCCATTTCTCTTATGGGGTAGACAAATAGCGGCGAGTGTCACGTTGCCGAGTTTCGGTCGTTATGTTACGTAAATTCATGACATAATGTTTTAAATTAATCAATATTTAATATACTTAGATACATAGTATGGTTCACGTGTCATAGTCGTTTTCATTTTATCTTCTATTTAGTCTAAAATTTAAACGTATTATGAGATTTGAAAGGAAGTAGGTAAGAAGTTTTGTAGGAAGTGAAGCGTTCTTTACTTCTTACAAACTTGTTTTGAGAAAGAATATGTATTTAGTGAACATTTGGTTTGTAAAAATTTAATACATATTTTTGATGAAACTGTTAAAAGATCTTAAATTATTAAAAAACTTTCTCACCTGGATAAAAATTAAACAACATAATTCTTTTAGTGCAGGAGCTAAGGTGTCAAATGTTAACAAAAAGTGACTAATATTATAATTATGCATTTTTAGAATGTGGTTAAAAGTTTTTTAAAACTAAGTTTTTTGGGTTAACGGCTTAGCTAATCGTTCTGCGCTTAAGTGATACAGAATTACTTAAAGTAACTTAAGCTGTTAGTAACGACAATTGAAGGTGATCATCGCATATTATTATTATGACTCCATCATACTGAAAGGAGCTCGGTGTTCAACAGTGGAAGGGTGAAAAGGTTAATGATGTTGATTATCAAGTGATTTACAAAAATCTCCAGAGTGACGATGTGATGGAACTAATTGCTTTTACCCTAAACTTCAGTTACATCATTCTTGTACATTATGTTTTGGCTTGATTTGCCACTAGCTGATGATCTAACTTTCTTTATTCATACAGTAATTTTGTAAGCATCATGCATTAAATAATTACACAGCAAAAATCAACACTCCTTAAGAGTGTTATTCCATCGTCTAGAAAACGGGAGGGAGCGCGGTGGCTTCCAGAAAAACTTTGGGTAGCGTCTCATCACAGTTTGCGAAAAAATCGCGACATATTTCTGTCCCCGTGGTGTCGTTTCCCTAACTTTCCTGTTTGAGTAAACGTTACTTTGAAATTGAACTGAAAATATAAATAAAATAGAGGTGAATATTTAATTAAATTATAACAGTGTGGGGAGTACACTCGAATGTAATTTAACTTACAAACGTAAGATGTTAAAACAAATTCCACGTGTAGATAATTTAATGGTTTTCAAGCTGATGCCACTTAACGCGATATAGAGTTTCTAAAGGAAACTCTAACGTTTCGGTTCCTGAGGAGAATTACAAATATATTCGTCCCCTCGGTGTCATTTGCCTAACTTGACATTTTGGGTAAGCTTAAAATCTTCTTAAGTGTTTGTCGACCGTGTTTTCCAATTTTAAGGTTTTCAAAATATATTTTTTCGCAATTATTTATTTAAACAGCGCAAATGAGTAGACTGCGACTAGTTATTATAAATTAAACGAAATAATATTGGTATAAAATGACACCATTAAATAAAAATAATTTTAATATGAAGACGACTGAGCGAAATAGATCAAATAAATAGGTGAGGTGTGGTGTTTATTTAATACAGTAAATATGTCCATTAAGCTTATTTAAACAACCTAGTTTAAAATAAACAAAATAATAAGTGTTTGGTGTGGTCACATGTCCTAGAATAAACAAAATAATAGGTGTCTGCCGTGGTATACCTGCGTGATCTAGAATAACTACTGAATAAATTTCAGCTGATTGTTTTAAGCTTTATTTCTAAGAACCTCGGCTCTTCTGCTTAAAATGCGATATCTTTATTAATACAATGTTATTAAAGTTTTAAGCAAAAACCATTGTTACAAGCACTTTGTGTTCAGTGACGGTCAACTATAAAGACGCTCGCTCTCGCATCACTAACCCAGATAATTTATGGATTTTAGGTACAAACAGTCAACCAAAAAACCTTGCTTACAAGGGAATTTTTTAAGAAAAGTATAATTTTGTTTCCAATCTCTGATGGTTTTTCCTCTGCACATAAAATACATTGTTAATATAATAAGCAAGGCGGTGAGAGCCACGGGGAACAGCGAGTGCATGACAAATTAAATTATTTCAATTTGAAGATTTCAGTTTGAAGTACAGGAAGAGGTGCGAAAAGTTCGCACAGAATAAGCAAGACTTGACTGTTATAGGCAAAGTTTCCGAGGAGGAAACTTACTTTAGGAACATAATTCAAAAAAACCTAATTAACCATATGCTGTAATACGTAAGATACGCCACGAGCCACACAATGGGGCGTTGTTTATTACAAATTAGCACAAGGTTGCCGTGTTTGTTAACGTTAAATAAATGTTGGTAAAAAATGGAACCGAATTTCGAGTTGAGTTTCAGCGATAAATAAGATATAATGGGCCATTTCTTGCAAAATATTATCAAAAAGGAGATCTATTATTATTATAAGGTCGCTGAATTGTACAGCAAAAATAATGCCTATCCTTAAATAATATGCGAAGCCAAAGAGCAGAGAAATGATAAGAGTTTAGATAGGGAATAGACAAAAGAACTTACGCAAAGTATGTAGTTTAGATATACATAATGTTAATTAAAAAGATAAACATTAAGATTACTTTAACTGCTAACAGATATTCATCAATCTAGATTATTTAAGTATAGAGTTTTCTAAGGCCCGGTATATTTTCTGATAAATAAGACAAAAAGCGTATACCTATTACTATGACGTGCATACTAATTATCTAAGGAGAGTAATAAATGTACAAGAAGGAAGTCAGGTCTGTAACGACAGAGGTGTTTGGCACTCGGTGCTTTTTGCCTACCCCGTAGACAACCAGTCGTGGTGATAAAGAAATATCAATAGTAATACGCTAAGATATGTTTTAAATGAGATAAAACTACGAAGGATTTTAAAATTAAAATGTAAGGCAAAGCTTGCGCGCAGAGAAGAACTAATACTCCTCATCTATTAATCTGGTGAAACGCAGCGTGAAGTGTTTGCAGCAATTGTCGGTAATGAAGTGCAAACAGACCTTTGCGTTATGGCGTCTTGCTCTGTGTACCTTACGCTTCGATAAATTCGTTTATATTATACGCAAATATTGTGAAACATTTTCAATTTTCCCAGTTTTATAATAGTTTAGAAATTTCAATTATGAGACTGCTGCGTGCTGGACGTTTAAGTGCCTCCCACCAGCGTTATATTATCAAGACAACAAATGAAATGGTATATTGAAGTACATTATAAAACGTAATTACAAGTATTATAAAACGGTTTTATTACAGAGAGCATATTTACATGTTTACTGGTAAGGCAACGTACACCAAAATATATTATGACTATTGCACACCGATTATCCTCTCGATTGACTTTCGTTGAAAACGTACAAGTTAAGGGTTGTTCAGTCACCATTCTCTTCAATTCAGACTAAATTACTGCTTGAAATGTTCTTCATGTGCAAAGATATGTATGTTTCGTAAAAATCAGACATGTCATTTTGGAGAAGTTAAAATCGGATACACAGGTCTAGACAGACAAACAAAATAATGTCAACAAAATAAAAAAGATATTGATTGTCCTGTTTTCCTGAATCCTATTGTTTATTATAAATATGCATTGAGATAAAATTGTATGACTACATATATACGTATTTTTTATTTCACACTATTCACTCACTTCTTACCTATCTTATTCAAATAAAGAATATTTTGAAGTATGAAGGCAAATTTGCCAAACACGCACTATCTACTTGTCTGGAAAGGAATGATTTATTCGCAAATATCGCACACACAGACGAGCGGACGAAACGCTGTTACAATATTTAAAATTATTTCACTAAATCACTACCACACTGTTAATTACTGTAACACCTTTGCATGTATTTTATACATTAGTATGCAAAAATTGTCGAAAAATATATTCATCCTAGTAGCTCGCTCGCGAGCTAATTTTGAAAAATAAATAGTTCCTTTACACTATTTATTTATCTAACGCAACAATTTTAACTGTACTATCTTGGTTTGTACTTAGTTTTACTTTACTTTGTGTTACTTTATACAAGAATTTAAACCGTGACTTAATATTGTCGACTAATATAGCCGTCCGTGTGAAGCTCCGTGCTGTGAGAAACAAAGAATATTCAGCTGTAATGCAGCGGGGTACCTCGGGACAGCGGATACACTGGGGACAATGTCCCAGCTATCTTGTCCCTCTTTGTGCTGCTTGTTTACGGGCACAATGCATAAGACACTAGATAAATTCTCCATTTGACTGTCGCTAGATGACTCCGCTAGGCTAGTTTACATTTCTCCCACCAAGTTAATTTGACACTGTTCTCGTTTGTGATTTATTCGTTTTTGTTGGAACGAAAACGAATTTTAAATCACTGCGGATGTAAGGGAATTTGAAACAGTTTTTACATTCAGCTACAAGAAATAGGAAGATAATAAAAGATCATTCGTAATTTTTCAATGTAGGTATGTCTTTGATGTTCATACGTATATTATTTTAGAATTGTTTAGAGACATTTTTACTAGCATCTCATATGGACTATTAATATTGTCCACTTAGCATTAATTATTTCCTTCCCTCCCTCTCCCCGTACCAAACGACTAGAGGCAATAATAGCAATAAATTTACAAATTAACATTTTGAATATGCAAACCCAGCTAGTGCTCGTACGTGATCTAGGGTAAAAACAGAATTCCCCATTCACGCAGAGAAAAAACGCCGAAAGTTGTATTTAAATGTGGGTAGTTTAAATTATAAAGGAAAAATAGTACAAGCTACGCTGCCTCCAATTTGTACACTACACGTGCTACGTAGCCGCAGCAAATTTAAGGCTGCGCTTAACGTAATAGTTGTGCAGAATTTGGTACATTTTGTTTTAATAATTGCTAACAGTTGCACATATTTGTACGCTGCATAAATGGTGACTAGCTTATGCACTTTTGGCTACGTGTTCTAGTTCGACTCACTGCGCATTTGAATGTTTTATTTTTTCTGATATTTAATTTTTTAACTCGTGACATTTGTCACCACGACTGTATCTAATTTAAATTTATTATCATCCTTACAGCTCTAAAGTGAGTCGATAAATTCAATGATAATGTAGAAAATTCAATGTAATTAATTATTCTAACTATATTTTCTCGGGTAACTCTAATTGGATCCTGACTTAATCTAAAGACGGTCTACACGGTGTACCCCCGTAGATTTCAGGCATTTTCTTACACGATACTCTAATTGATTTAGCACAAAAATTAGTTAAACGATTGTGCTCAAGTTTTCAAGTCGCCCCAAAGGTCCTTTGGCTTCGTTCAATCACTGCTAGATGGTAATAATCATCAGAACCGATTTCATAACATTCCCAGAATCACGAAAAGAGAAAATAAGCTGAAAGAAAAGCTAATACGCATCACACCGGTTGTCGTTTGCTGTTTGTCTACATTTTAACGCTATGACAAGCTTCAAGTAAGAGTATGTGAGGTAACGATTGATTCAGTGAGTTGACATTGAAAAACAATTTTATATGTATGTTGTCAGTTCAATGTTCATATTAACAAAGAAAGCTTTAGATATATTCATTGTTATTTAAGAGCAAGCGCTAGTAAGCCAACCATTTTCCTAGTGCTATTTATTTTTTACTTTTCGCTTCCCATCGTGATACAGAAATCTAATCTCTCTACAAGACGTTGAAAATAAATAGAAAAGATACTGACCGAAAACAATGCTTTGAACTACAATGTTGATCTTTTGAAAGTTTCTAAAGGAATTTCGTGTTATTTAGGAATAGCAATTCGAAAAGCTTAAAATCGTGGATTAAAATCTAGATCAATTTCTTGGTAATAAGGCTGCTGATAGTTTCCATTTCGATAACTTTGTACATTTGTGAAGTCACGTATAGGATGTTTGAGAACTGCTAAGTCCGCCTTATCTGTGAAAAAGAAAAGGGTTAGATTGAGCAGAGAAACATAAATAACGAAGTGGATCTCAGCTTTAAGGTCGGCAAAGTTTTTATCGGACGCAGCATCGCTAAATACCCTTATCTTCGGGTTTTCTCATTTCGCAATGTTCTATTACTATTTTCTTGTTGTGGCTTCTGATAACTGTTCGCACTGTGTACCTACTGTAAAGAGAGATCCGTTTTCGAATGTTATTCTTAGCTATATTATGCAAACATAATTCAAACGATAAGTCAAATATAGTGGTAATATGTAATTTTTTTTTAGCTATATGTTTGATATCTGTGTCTAGTAAAAGTGAAATTGATGAAAAGATTTTGGATATATCTGTAAAACATCAAAAAAGTTAAAGGTCCTTTCATATCCCTTTCATATTTAATATTAAATTTGACGGATTGAATAAAAACGATAACATGCGAGTACATAGAGTACGAGTACTCCCACGTTACATCTTAACAGAGTTTTCACGCGTTTTCACACACACAACAAAAAATATATATCGTCAGTTTTCAGGAGCAAGTAATTAAATAGTGATACGTCTACTAAAAATAGAAGTAGTTGTGAAATGGAGTGTTAATGTTAGTTCACTGAAGTATTTAACTCCTCAGTATTTTACTCGTTAAGTTACTACTAATGACTTAACTTATTTACGGTGAAACAGACCTTAAATATCATTTGTTATAAAGGAAAAGAAGTGAAGACTCCGGCGTACCATAGTGTTTTTCGTAATTAATTATATTTAAAGTTCGTTAAGTCACGCATAATTATTCACAAATAATAATAATAATTATTATTTAAGCCACACTGGGATTGCATAGTAGACAACCGCTTCATAGTTTATTAATAATAAGTTGATCTTGATAGAAATCGATTTGGAGCCGTATTTACATTCTGGGCTAATCATGTTAACCAATTACTATCTTATTTTAATAATATCTGTCTTGCGTACGTTGTAACAGAAACAGGTGAAGCCAAACATGTTTATAGGGGACATTATTCCTCGCCAATCCAATGTTTGTGCTAGTGACCCTCGCGATCCTGTGGTCTTTGTCAACATTCAAAATTCAAGCACTTCATGGTATGTTCTGCGCTGGCCTCATCCGAAACATAACTTAAGGCCTCTTGTTAAGGTCTATTTGAATTTCAGGGAAGTAAACCGCCACATTGTTTGAATTCGTAATCGCCGCTTGCTGAATAATGTATAATGTTTAGGGCCACGCGTTTATTTAGGATGATATTTTGATAAGGAGCGACCAGACATAGCTGTCTTGATTAATGAAGGTATATGACAAACAAAGACTTCATCTGCATATCAATAAGTGTTATATTTTCTGAATTGTCATATAACATTTTCTGTCGCGTTAATTATCGAACGCTAAAGACCAAAGTCCTTTGTCACGTAATTCTATTTCTGTTTCAAAATGTTGCGTTTTAACAATTTTCATAAAAAAGTAAATTTTTGGAACACGTCCACAGATTCTATTCCATGTGTTACGAATTCAGCCTCATGTTTATTAAATAAGATAACATACTATTGTAGTGGTTCGAGTACTTGATGATGATTACCTACATAATTTAAAAAATGATCATTAATTAACAATATCGAGTTTGCAGTCATAAT
>DWMF01000060.1:0-20920 GCA_018244815.1 Parelbella polyzona | reverse complement strand
TAAGCAATTAGTTCCAGACGCTGGGCTTGCACTGTCGATAATGCAAGACTTTCCAATGTCAGCGGCGATTTTACATAATCCATAATCTTGTAGGATTTGTAATTGAATCGTAATAGCAGTGAAAGTCGATATTAATAGCTGGTTTCGTTAAGGATTTGCTTTTTTAATATCGTCATAACTCAGTGACGGCAACGGTTTACCAGTATCAGGGCAGTCGAGACACAATCCACTTTGCAGTATTTGCACGATAAGAGCAAGGTTTTAATAATACAATATAATATAATAATACTAATGATACAAAACGTAACATCACGCTGTGATACCCGAAGGCGTAGGCAGAGGAGTGCAGTGTCCCACGTTTCACGAGTTAAACGTTTAGTCCCATGGAATAGGTGGTGAGCCTATTGCACTATACCGGGCACAATTCAAGACTCCGAGTCACAACTAGAAAGTCTAAATTAGAATAATCTAATAGCATCCGACCCGGAATTTGAATCCAGGACCTCCCGATCGGCAGTCGCGCTTGCAACCACTCGACCAACAAGGCAGTCCTCGTCAGATGATGATAATGATACAGTTTTATTAAATACTTATTTTAAAATATTGTTCACCAAAAAAACTAAAGTGATTAAATATAAATTACCTAAGAATTAAGAACTCCAACAACAGATTTTGATAACTGCACAATCTTCGAATAAACTACACGTATTTACAATTACACAAAAGTTTTATTCAAACATATCGTGATATCCAACTTGACACTTTTAAAAGCCACTTGAATACCTACTTGATTACTTCATATCTAAAAAGAACTGAGGCCGCATACCGCTGCAACCTTTCACTATTCGATATAAATTGAAATCGTCAACCTTTGGGTATGTACCCGTAGAGTTGGCGTTAATTTAGCTAATTCTTTTTCAACTTGTGCTACAGTCGTTTCCATTATCGACAGTCATCGCTAACTATTTGGTGTTGATTTTATCTATACATTTAACAATAAACGTAATATGTAACATAAATTCGGTGGTATTATTGTCGATGTTTTTTCTTTGAAATAAAGAGAGTAGTAAACTAAAAGGTAGTAGTCAGAAATAGTTGTTATTGACCATAGGCTTTTGGAACTTAAAAGGGACTAGGCATAGGTATTTGCGCTATTTTGAGTTAATAAAAACAATGTGTTAGTACATACATACACGTGAACAAGCCTTTTGATCGAAAAATTAAATGTTAAAATTATAATAAAAATTTAATTATAATAACCGTTAAAATAAGAAATTCTGCTATTCTGTTCCAATTAAACTGATGGGGTAGACAGACATAATAACACACGAAGTTTATTTATATAGTCGGTAAAGATTGCAATCTATCCGATGTTAGACTGTAGCCATTTTTAAAGTTGATGCGTGGCGGTGAGTGAAAAAAGAAACCTGTTTCCTAAGTTCAATCTGGTTCTTCTGTATTTTTATTTCCAATGTTTTATTGATTTAAAACCATCTAAGGAGTCTTCGGCGAATTTTAACGATTGTTACCCAATGATAATAATTGAGGCTTAGTGTTTAACTTGTTCTCCCAATCATTATAACGCTTGTGAAAATTTGCCAGTACTGATGAACCTTCCAAAAGTCTTCAGCATCCGGCGTTGCTTAACTTTACAGATTGCAACCGATATGCAAACGTGTTAGAGCTGTGAGCTCTTCATCCGACATACGTTTCTCAATAACTCGGGGCTCTTTTCTTCCAGCAATTGAGAAGGGCAGTGAAGCATTTTGGTCCGTAGGTCGAATACTATTAGGTATTTCTAACTCGAAATTTCTAGAAGTGACTCGGAATCTGTACCTGTGTCTGTTTACGTCCCATTATGGAATTAGTAGACGTAACTGATGAAACGTGAGAGTGTATTACACTCCTTTGGCTATCTCTTCGGGGATAACAGTCGTAATGTTACGTATAAATAAATAAATAGAATATTAGCCAAGAGTTAAATAGCTTACACTTTCTGACCCGCTGCTAACCTCGCTAGGCTAGCCAGAAACCGAAAGCAAAAACAGACCGAAAAAATGTTTTTTACCGGCGTTTCGACACGTGCCATTTTCTTACTTTTTGCCACCAAATGTGATTAGACCCAAGCGTGACTTTCGCAAGCCATTATCGTTGTCGTGTCGCGCCAAAACGCAGCCTGACCTCGCGGTCGGCGTGAACTCGGTGAAACTTGAGCTTAGGCCTAACGAAAATGAAACCGGCAAGTTTTTGCAACTTGAACCCGAACACTGTGAACCACTATCGAAGCTATAGGTGTACAAATATAAATAGAAAACATATAATCAGTGACATTTAGTGTCAATGGTGAAATAAACGACTCACCGCGATCGATGCTATCGCTATACAAAAAGAAATAGAAAATCTTCAAATAGTGAACAGTGTCCATTCTATAACGTGTTTGATACGCGTTTCGATATTTCGTATGCTACGACTCTTTAATATAAAACTAATGACATTTAGGACGTTCTAAACTATTTAATATGTTGCGTGAATAGACAGGTAACAACGGCAACTAAGTAATATGTTATGTGATGTTGCTATCAACATTTTAAAAGTTTCGAGTACATTTCGACGGCGTCATAGTATGATTTAATGTTCTTGATACATATTAAGGTTACGTAAATCGGTATAAATTCTCTAATAAGTGTAAAAGTCTGTTGAAAACATTTTGATTTGTTTAAACTTACATATTTTTGGTACGGTAAATTGCAAAATCCAATTCCAACTATTAAATATCATCTGTCAACATTATGATCATTACATACTAAAATAGATTCCACGACCCGTTCACCACTTACGATTTCGTTGGAAAAAGATCGTTATCTGAAACCATTATCGTCCGTATTATTACGAAAACGGCTATCGGATCTGTGCTGGACTTATTTGGCTAGTAAAATCGAAGTCGCGTAGTTAGTTTTCATTGACCAGTGTTAGGTGCACTAGGTTATGTGTCCGCTTTCATTTTCTAGTGTATGTACTCTTTGGGACTATCATCATTTATCAACACCGTGCTTACCTCATTTATCGTGTTTAGTTAAGAAGTAATAAATGGACTTAGTGATTTAATTAATGTCGCGAGTTATTTTTTGCTTTAGCATTCTTCAATCAAGCGTTTAATTATAATTTGCGGCTGCATGCAAAGAACAAATAGGTACATACAAATTCGCAGCAATGACATTCAAAGCAAAAATATTGTGTCAAACAGTTTTTAGTAACTATGTTGATTTTGATGGGAGTATTACTATGTTAAAGTTGAGAGCTGTATAGAAATGTCCCGTTAACGTTCCACATTGATAAATGCCATAAATCAAGCGCTATTCCATGAATATTATCTAAGCGCTGTCCATAGTGGCAATTTTGTATGATATGGGAAAATTATTCAGCGTGGACCCGAGATGTGGTGTGAACTGATGAGGAAACAGTATTGGTGTACGGTCTTTAAGCCATTTATTCGTCGAATAAGGAATAGAAACTGATGTTTATTTTGTAGGGAATGTAGTAATGGACAGTATTCATTTACGCTGTTTCTAGTAATGATGCAAATTAGACGCCGGCTTGTCGTAAGATTTACATAATTGTCTCTAGAGTGATCTGAATTCAAATAAATGGGTTTCTACCTAACGATATTCACTGCTTTTATCTGAGTATTACTTTTTGCTAAGCCTACCACTTTACTTTCATTTCATCATTAATCTGTCTCAGTCCACTGTAGGTCATAGGCTTTCCCAAAGGGTTTATTTCCTGTAATCTTCCATTTTAGCCATGTGTGTTGGGAATCTGTCGGCAGCCAGGGAATGGACCGTATAGATTTGAACGGCACTATATCGCGATGATTATAAACTATAGCCTTAACCTTCTCTTTCTGAGACTTATGTTCCAAAATTGGAATAATAAAAGGGTTGTAAGGGATATCGTGATGAATCGGTGGCCAACCTCGTCAAAAAAATATGTAAACCATAAAATATTTTTATTAATATTCTTTTTCTCTCATGTAACATTGTGTCATTTAACATAGTATGCAGGTCAGCGCTGCTTGCAACACCAGAGATGTAGCGAACGCATGGTCGGCATTGGAAGATAACCGGGGTTTAACTCAGAAAGAAGTTTATATCACATTAGACGTGTTCACGATAAAAATTAGCGTGTGAACTCTACTGTGGGACTCGAGTTGGGTTGATGTGGATGGTACCTTCTTCGGCGTGTAGTACAATGGAGGTAGGGTGACAAGGGCACCAGGTCGAATAGTTCCCAGTAGCACCCACGGGTTGCAAATACGAGTAGTGAGCAGATAAGAGGCAGAGAAATATGACGCTGCTCTCTAAGCTTATGTACTTCGGTCTACCAACGGTTCTTCTATCGGTAATATATTGTATATCTAGTAGAAATCGAAATATCTACTAGAAAGTTAATATGTATATATACAACATGACTTTCTACTAGATACTGCTGTATCAAATATATACCCTGTTATTCCTTAATGATTAAGGAAAATCATTAGTACGGCATGAGTAACATAAAATATATGCAATGTTTATTTTTCCGTTTCTCATTATACAAATTACATATTGAAAACATCTCATAATCATATTGAGATGATGCAAGCAATATGTATATTATAACATAATTACCTCAACCTTCTTTGCCGACGCTAACCGCTTCAGGTGCTTGTTTTAATATCTACGATGGTCTGTTCTATATGGTCGTAAAAGGATATTGATGGTTGAAGATGTCAGTAATAACTTTATATCCGTTACCTTGCTTATTAGCGTTCCTGTCTATTTTTGTTCTGTTCGTAAATGCAATGCATGTATATGGTATATAATGTGTGTGTTTGTATGTACGTATTAAATTTTCTAATATTATGGGATCTTGATATAAGCGGAAGAGGTGAACCTAACACTACTAAGTACCTACTTATATTATTATTGTTGTATTTTCATATAATCTCATATAAATAATGGTAAGTATGTATCATATAAATCATATAAATAATGATAGAAAAATAATAATCGACCCATTGATCATTCCACTTTTGGAATATGGGTCTCCTGTCATACTGAGAGAAATAGTTTAATATTGTTTATTGGGTAGATACAACAAAGAAGGTTATCTGATGTACCTATTTGTTAGAGGTTTTAAGTTTCGGTTGACCGAGAAATGTATGGACGGAGAGAACAAAAATTCTATATCCCGCAGTGATTCACTGATTCGTTTCAGATCCTTTGCAATAACGGCGTCGTGGGTCCGGTGTCGTGACATCAGTGTCCCGATAACGGAGGGACCTTGACTAGCTCGTAAACCTTTTGAAACCGTTTGTTAGTTGTACTTACCAGTATCCCTTCTAAAGGTTTTTATTCAAGATTTAAATACTTTGTATTGACAAAATACAAGTTTTCGTTGTGTCTGTTTAGCAATATAAATGAATATTTCAAAGTAGTTTAGATGTTTAGAACTATTAGTATTGTGGCATCAATAGACATGTAACTATATGTGTATTTAGGACTTTTGTTAATTCCCACGCTGTTACTGCGGGATATATCTTTATTCATACGAATTTATACACTTTACTGATATAAACTCGTTTTAGAACATGAATAAATTTGTTTGTTTTAGGAATTAGAAACGATTAACAAGTTTAATAATATTAACGAGAAAACAAATGCTTGAAGTACGGCACTAAGTGGTAAATAAAATCTTGGTTTTATTGTTTCGGAGAAATCAACATCGAGTTTTAATAAAAAGAAAGGGAAAATCTGCTGCAACGCCGTCACCAGGCAAAAACGCCACGACACTCGGCTGGAGGACTAAAAACTTAACTATGTTCTTGAGTCTAATACGTTCGCGTTATGACAGACATGAAAAAGTGTCAGAAAGTGTTTTAGAAAGTTCGCTATTAAAGTACAATGACCATCACGCCCTGGCCCTTTTTAACGATTACTTGGACTCCTTTATACTATTGTAAGTTGTAAGTACCCAGAAATACTTGTGTACTAAATTGAATTTTCAAATTCAATGACCATCTATTACAACATTTAAACTAAAATTTTAAATATATTAATCTATATTATTGGAAATATAGCCTTTGGGAGCTACAACCTCTACTGAGCTTGAGTACAGATGTGATCTGTTCCAAAGAGGTCTGAATCAGAATCTTTCAAGAGCCTTATGACTTCAGGATCACCGAATATGTAAGTTGAATTTATCCAGTTGTATTTGCATTAAACAGATCGTACGGTACCGTCTATCTGATGTATTCAAATATGGCGAATTCAGGAAGAAGTGTACCCAAATAAGATTTATTGGGCCTGCTATACCAGTGACTCTCAACCTGTACGTTTTCAGCATTGAGTACATTTAATATCGACAAAGTGTTAATGATAACTGGGCAAATATATTTTGTACATTTCTTCGAACATCAAAAGCGGTTGTGACCTAGTTGTTAAGAATTCAAGCTTCCCATTCTGGGAGGTCTCGTGGACTCAAAGCCGATGCGTTCCACATTCCTTACTAAATGATGTTCGTTTTAATATTAAACACTCCAAACTTAGTTAGCTTGGTAGCCAAACTTAGGCCGTTTTCATACTGTGAATAGATCCGTCTTTATCAGTGGGACGATAAAGGATTGATGATGATAACGATGATGACTGAACGTCCATGTAATTTAAGTAATTTCAATATCAAACACATTATTTGCCGTTCATAATTTCTAGACTTCTGTATTTATATAGATATGCAATTAAACCTCTTGATCGTTTGTCTTGTTGCACTGCGTAATGAATATTAATTTATTACGTAGACAGTATAACAAATTTCTCTTGTCCGATAGTGAATAACAAAAATCTAAGTGAAACAATATATATTTACGTAATTGTATTTTTTACTTACTTCATAAGTTCTTTCTTATAAAAATTATATGTGTGTACAGTATTAATTTAAGTACTTAAGTATTTTTTAATAAATATTTTAAATATCGAGTATTGTAAAGGAGTAGAGACAAAAATTTCTTCGTGACTCGAAAGTTTGGGCACCACTCTCAAATGCATAGGAGTCTAACAAGACGATTTCTATGGCTTTCAAATGTCACCACGAGTCAGGTCGCGTCCGCCGCGAGGTTCGCATTTTATTAGGAAATTGTTGATTATTAACTTGGGACATTACGTTTTATAGCTTAGAGGTTTTCTAAAATGTCCGTTGTTGCTTGGGTTTTTAATAAAGAACTTGAAACACACCGTATTATAGCAAGATCCACAATCGTTTCCCCATCGGTAGTTGGTGTTTTTTCACTCCCATGCAATTACTGTTCAATGTACGTGTGCTTTAGTTACTTCGTTATCATTTTCTTTAACTGTTCGTCCAATCATCTTTTTGCTGTGATCAGCAACGAGTTCGGTTAGTGCTGTACTAATCATGAGAGAGATGGCTCATTAAATAACCTAATCAATTACATCAATCGCAACGTAAGTACTTCCGAGTTCGTAGTTATAACCAATCGAGTGAAATTCACGTTCGCCCATAAAAGGGTATTGTAACCACTCGGCATTATGATGTCGGCAAAAAACTCTGCGGTCCAGTTTCAGGTTTTTTGCCCTCGTTTTATTATTATTATTAGCTGCGATAACTTTTACGCAATGAACGTAAGTCGAGTTTTTTGCACGATTATATCTACATGCGAGGTGCTGGTTCTGTAGCAGTAATTGCATTTATTAATCTCTCACTGATAACGCGTTTGAGGAAATCTAGTGTAAATGAGCCAGTAGCGATGTAGATTACTCTATTTGTGCAATAAATGTATTGCGTAGTGTGGAATAGTTTTTGCATTAAATGATTGGAATACTCCTTAAATCATATATAAGGGTGAACAGCTCTCTGTATATGAATCCAGATATGAGAGTTATAAAAAATTCACCTTCACGTTTAACGTTTTAATTTTCATATTTTCAAAAAGTCCCTTTACCTTTATTCTAGTCAAATTGTAATGAACGCAGTTCAATAGTTTAAAAACTTCAACTCTAAAAACATCTATATAGCAAATATTATGGCTGTTTGAGTAACCTATAAATGTTTAAACAATCAGTAAACGTTACTTAACAACTTAACGATTTACATAAAAGTTCGAGCGTTGAAATGTTATGAAAAATTTAAACCACGATATTAAAAAAGCAATTAAAATGATTGGAACGTAAAACATCCAACTAAATAACTACGCGCAGTGGACTTACTAACTGGTACATAAACTATAAGCCACGCTGTTATTAAAAGAACTGAAAATAACAGTGGGGAATCACTTGTAATGGAAATTAATAAGATTAGTACTAGGTAGCGAGCGCGCGGCGTATATTGATAATATTTTATTAATTCTCAGCATGAGATAGGACGGCCGTAATGAAATCGTGTTCGGTTCGTAATGACGCTAGCACAGAACGGGATAGAATTATACGTGATTATAGCATTTTATGATTACAGGGATAAGGGAGATTTATGGAATGGTAGCATAGATCATCATTGAATAATACCGATGAGGAAATGTATGTTGATTAAATACAGATGTTAGTACTGGTTTTGTGCAGAACGTTGGTTAAATGCTCAAATCCTTGTCAGCCGTGTTGCGAAATTCATTAATTCTGTTATTTTAAAGTTTAGTCATGTCGTAACTGGTGAAACGTGGGAGTGTACTATACTCCTCTCCCTTTGGGGATTAAATGTGTGATGTTACTTTTTTATTTACTCGTTAATACTTCATTACATATATTATTCTGCACACCTATACATAGGTATTAGTCGCAAAGCCGCTTAATTGTAAATCAATGGCATCACGTGTGAATATCAATACAATAATCCCGTACTGCTGTACGTGTTAAACAACTTAAGGTTTACCTTGAACTCCAATTTAACATGGGGAGTTTACTTCAGGTCAGTTTTAAGGTTCTCCGTCATTCACTTCCTAACGTGTATTCAAGGTTGGCTCTCTTGCAAACTAAAATAAAGCTGTCTGAAGTTCTCATTCAATTCATCAGGGACCATGCGGAGGTTATTCTATTTGGACGCCACTGAGGAATTCCTGGACACAGTTGAAACTGTCAAGATTCCTTCAGTTAGACTATTAAATAAATATTATAAACTGTATAATGAAATAAATATCTTACACGTCGTTTAATATAATTATTCGATTCTAAAATTGGTACTATTATAAGTGATTAAGTTATCTCCGCCAAGCTATTGTAAAACACTTCAAACATATTCCGAGAGTACATATAGTTATATATCTATACGAATATTTTCGAAGTATGTAGTTCGATAGTATTAGATGATATTTATGCATTAGATATGTTACTTATGTTTCAGTTCAAGTCACGCCACGATCTTTATAACCACGGCACATTGCATACAACAAAAGGGCACATTGTTAACATAACGATTTATGAATGCTTGCTATATTGATTTGATCTGTTTTCAATGATTTAAATAAATGTATACTAAATATGTAAATTGTGTTAATTTAAATTTGTTTAGTGATAAACAATTTGCCGTGAGTGCGGTCCCGGGTTCGGCACCCCGCTGAGGAGATAATGACGAATACGACCGTCTGACTTGAGGTGGTGTGTTTCTATTTGTACTTGTGTTTGTTCATTGCAACACAGGACGCGATTAATCTTGGTATTTGGCTACATATTAATTGCTATTGTTGATATTATCAAGCTGACGATGTCTCTACAATTGGAAGAATCTGAGTGTCGTTTTTGTATGCACCAATCATTTTGGCCGACACCTCTGCAGAGTTTGACGGGAGAAACACGAACGGTCATTTCTAAGCATAAGCAGTTTCTGCATAAATCCAGTTTAGTTCTCTATGGAGGAAGATGGGTATTGTGAAGGCACCTATTAGGTTACGTAGCTCCGGTTAACAAAAAGCAGCTTACGGTGCGAGAAACTTCATAAAACTGTACCGTATGCATGTCATGTCAAATATCCGTCAAAGTTAAAACGAACGCGCAATATTTTCGAAACACTTCGTGGTCGTTTAGAAAACAATAGACTTTTTTTGCCAGAACCGTAACTGTCTTAAGTGTGGCGTTATGAAAGCTTTAGAAAATTCAAATTGCCCTTTCAAATGGCATGAAAAGATAATATTGGTTACAAGATACATGTAAGGCTAAGGATGGTATTGCTTTATCGGCATAGAAATGATTTTACAAAGGGTTCATTATTTGTCCCATATTTTTACGAAACAATTTTAGACGTTTCTTTTTTGGAAAATTTTGAATAATAATTGTTATTTGTATAATTTTTTCTATGACTTTTTAGTTATTTAGATTAATGAAACTGCGTTACTGCGTTAACTTGAACATTTCCGTTCTAGCACTGCACACAAAGCCAGCGAGACATATTTTATGGCTCTGTTATAAAGGATTGCGCAAAGGTAATATCTTAAAATATTGAGGAATTCATGAGACAAACAACCTTGCATTTGCCGCGATACCGATTTCATAACTTTAAGCTTGTCCGCGTCGAAGCTGAAGCTAATTTAAGTAAGCTGCTTATTACAGATAATATTTGGTTTCATTATCATTTAATGTTTAACAACCTGTTCAACCGATTTTGGGCCCTGTCACACTTCACGGCCCACGCTTCGATGGCGAAAGTGGATTACATGAGGCACAAAGTGCTTTATTATGTACCTATCTTTGTTCTACGTCCAATGTATCGTCCCATTACATGACTCGATTCGCTAGTCCGATATAACAAATCGATTTCATATACAACAACGCTTACGTTTTGTGTCGCAAGATCTGATCGATTGTTACGTTTCTCGGAAAGAGACAATTGGATCTTTGTATCGTTGTTTTTCAATACTTATGAAATTAGGGCGTTCAGTTTCAAGGATTGCTTTTTAATGTGTTGCCTGTTGCTGATATTGTCGCTTTGATAAAAGGTATTGTAGGGTGATAAAACGAGTAATTTGATAGAAACATACAATGTTTCTACAATGAACAATTTATATTTTTGTTTTTAATTACGCCTTCAAAAAATGTACTAATTATGAGATTTTGCTTGTTATTTTAAATATAAACTGCCGTTACCCTGATGAAGTAACGCATCAACAAAATAATGATATCTACTGCTTGACTTAGTTTCCAATACTACCGAAAGTCGCATCTAAATAACCTTTGAGTAAATTAAAAAAATATCCTCATCATCTTTACAAATCATTTGAAGTTGGTTAATTCATTATTTCATACTGATAAACTGTTATAGTGTTCTTCTTCGTTGTCTGTTTGTCTTCGTCTCATTCAGCTCTTTCATCGTAGAGCGTTTTGATTTTCATACTGCACCGTGACTTACACTTTAAATATTACGAAACATAATTACATAATTATCAATGACCATGTCGTTACTAATCACTTCCAAATATAATTAAACATTGTTTATAAAACAATCACGTCTATCAAAGAACATTGAACTCTAATGGACACAAGTTCTTATATAACTGAATAGTGGTAAGTATACAACGTACATATACATATATAAGTATGTAGACAAACATGTATGTATGTCTTACATAAAGAGATGTATAGTTTTAAACTCGCTCGTCATAAAGTCAATCAGTTGTTGGATAGATAGACTGTAACTAATAGACTATTATCTAGGGAAGGGCCAGACCAGAGGAGCTCAGTTTAATGAGGTTAAAAAGGTTAGATAGGTACCACGTTGCTAAATCCAGATCCCTTTCAGATGCCACAAGATCGGAGATAAAGGTCATAGTGTGTTCTGTACTAACAACTAAAGATTTTCGTGAAGATGGCTAGCGAGAACAGGTGTAGGACTTAGTTGAAACCTGAGATAAATAGTATATAGTATATTAAAGTCCACTCGATCATAGCAATGTAGAGGAAAATAAAGCAAAATGAAAACTAAATTGATTATAATCGTGTACATATCAATTAGTGACGGCTTTTAATTTTATTATTTCCCATGTATTTTTATAAATACGACCTTGTTTTTTTATAACACACAATGAATATAAAAAGAAATCAATATACATGTTACGAGTTTTTAAACATGTTTAACCTAAAATAAAATTAACGTATGTAGCGAACTTTTTTTGAAGTATCTTCAATCAGCATAAGGTAAAACCAACCTTAGTTACTAACCGTCAAGGAACATATTTCATCATCATCGTCATCATCAGCCTACTGCCGTCCACTGCTAGACGTAGGCCTGTCAAATAGAACGCCACTGAGCTGAGAACATATTTAACCAACAAAAATCATGTATGTACATACATACATAACACGTATTGCCACATATAAAACACGGTTTGTTCTATGATCCGATACGCCGAGAACATTCCGTATCCATTCGACGCCACTGCTGGCTACTGACCAGCAAAAAATAACAATATATGATTAATTGGCATCACTTCCATTCGTTCCTTAAGAGTCGATACATTTACTGCCGCAATCTCGTACTACCAAAATTATAATAGCCGACTGAGTCATGTAATCGACCGGTTCCCACGCCCACTTTAGCCCACGCGCTCTCGGACTGAGCAGTTGACATCTTGCAAGGGTGCTCGTTAACTTTAAACGGTGTAGCAGATATTGAAGACTGTTAGGTGAATTTCTAAGAAATGTACACACCGTTTCGTTTTTCATTGTTTACTGCTAGAAAAGCCAAAATTGTTTTTATAACGTCATAATCATACCATACTAAAATAATCATGACTAACATTTTAAAATCAATAGATATTAGATATGTACAAAATTGATTTGACATTTAAAATCCATAGAATAAATGCATATAATTTCTTGACATAATCGTACGATATTAATTAGTGTACGATTATAGTGTATGAATAACAATTTATTTACTAAAAACATTCACAGAATAACCAACTTATTTAGATAATCGACGAGATGTATATAAGGAAGTTATACTGAAGTTAAATATTTTATACATTGGAAAAACGTAAATAATTGCAGCATTCCTCATACAAATTTATTATTGCATAGAAATTGTCGATGTTTTGTTATTCCCAGCGAATCGTAGCGCTAATAATTTCCTCAAACGAACGAAAGATGAAAATTCATTGAGTCCACCTCATTCTGTTGCATCGTCAGCATTCCAAGCGCTCAGCCTATCGGCGCTTGTTTGTCTAATTCAATAGAAGACAATATAAATGTGTAATTGGTATTACTAATTACTGAGTCGGCTCTATTGTGTTGTGACGATTCTTTCTCACAATTGCCATTGTGGTCGAACAATGTTGGGAGCTGACCTCAGGCCTGATGCAACGCTTGCACGAAGTAGCATCAGATATGTGGCTGTCTCCAGATTTAGTTGATAGTCCCTGGGGGAACAATGCGTATTACATATCGCTAGGACTTGTGAAATAAGAGTTTTTCTTGTAATTCAAGATTTCTCCCTGTGATTCGTTTGTGTGCTCAATGATGTTTTGATTCGTGGAAATTGTACGGTGCATATCCTTCAAGCGCGTTTGAGGATATTCCCGATACTGTGCGATTTGTGTGCTAAAGATTTTTGTTATATATTTTTAGTGTAATGAGTTTAAAATAAAACTCTATTTATTTTCTTTCAGATGGGAATGTGGAACAGATGATTTAAGGAATGCGAATACGTCGGTATAACTATTGCTGCGTAAGTACAGTTTTTATTAATTATTTTTCATTTTCAACAGCTTTTTATAGTTTCGTGCATTATTAGGTTATTATCGTTAAAATTATGCGGAACATTTTATAAGTTTTATTAATTTCATGTAACCCCAAAGATAAAATTTGTTTATAATGCTTGTCATAATGAATTGGGTTTATTATAAACGTATCAAATCTTAATGTTCGTTAAGTCTGTTTTTTTATTACCATAAAACGCGATTAATAATTACATGTAAAGCTCAACTAAAAGCATTATCAACAGGTTTCATTACACATCAAGCTAATAAATTGTTACCTGAACTAAGCTATCATTAATTGCGAAAGCTTGTTGATTTATGGCATCATTAGCGAAAAGAAGACGGGCTCGCTTGTAAAATTGACTTAGCGATAATTGAAATGATCGTCTAAAACGTTACATTACGCGTTGTCATCGTTTTTTTACTATAAAGTCTACTTATGAAAGTTACATAGCATGGTTGTATACGTATGTACTTTTTTCACATATCTTTTGAATATTTTCAATTTACCGCTTTACCGCTTACCGAAATTGTAATATTTCAAGAAAACGCAGAAGTTACTGTTTGAACTAAAAACTAGCTTCGCCAAACTTTCGTAAATGTTATCTGGGTTCATTGTCACTGAAAGCGAAATGTTTGTTTCTTTTTTACATTTATCAAATAGTCCTAGTATGATTTGTAGACATGGTGAATGTATGCGTGCAGGACAATACAGTTTAGGTGATCATTTCGTTTATTTTCTCATTCGAAGAATTTAATTTAGGAAGTCAATTGTCATAGTGGGCAAGGACGCGTCCGCGTGGGCGCTATAGGCTTTCAGGGGGCGGTAAAGGAAAAATTTTAGACCCTTTACCGTCCCTGGAAGCACAAAGAAAAGACTTATATAACCCACTCGGTATATTTAAAATACCTATAAGCGACTTTTGGGAGTGCTAAAAATAATAAATAAATAAATAAATTCATTCTTAAAGTGAGCAGTCGACAAAATAAGTTTGAGAATCTATGGCATAAACGGACACGATCAACTTTTCAATGAATAACCACTTCGGAAGACATAATAATCCGTAAAGTAACTATTGGACTTTGATGAAATCTACAGGTCATGTTTGCCACACACAAATAACTGAACCAACCAAAGTTCAATAAAACAGATGGTCCCAAAAAGCTATAGGTCTCCTATAGTAGGTGGCTGATGACTATGGCACTGATATTTATATTATGTACGAAGATGTTTCAAGTAAAAATCAGTATACGAATTGTACCTACATAAATTATTTGTTAAATAAACACTGGCGATTATTAAATCTTATCTCGTGTATAAACAAATTTCAAAAGGAATTTAAGCTCTGGCGCCTTCCTACAGATTAAAACAAGTCCCTACTAAGTCAGTGAAAGTTAACATTTATTAATAAAACAGATTTCAGATTAACACTATCGCAGCTCGCGCGTGGGATATCTAATAAGAGATAAATTGTACCAGATGATAGATTTATTAAATTTGCCTATTCATGTAGTCATATCTACCTAGTTCAATCGATCGACTTAAGAAAAAATATTTTGTAAGGTATTAAATTTAAATATTTTATCTAATTATTTATGATCAATAACTTATTCGTGTCTTTGTGGCGATTCTATTAGTTTATTTTTTTTATTTTAACGATATAATTTTTACTTTATTTTATTTGGGTAATGGCCTATGAGATAATCGATGCGGTTCCGATTTTGATGGATACCCTTCTTTGCGCTGTTTTATTATAACATTTTACGAGCTATATCTATATTATAATGTTGTCCGTTATTTTGTCTCGAATAAGGAAATCATTAACACAATAAACACGAATACAGAAAAGTGTAGGGATGTTTCATTTGTACCGTGAGATATTATATTACAGTGAGGTTGAAACGGATCGGGCGGGCCAACCGCGCTCACACCCGACACCGATTCTTGTTACTTTGCGAACAAATACGACAATTACGTAAATACTCCAAGAATTCATATCATACGTACACAAAATGTTAACATGCAAAGTAGGTAATAATAAATGACATAAAATTTTGAAGATAATCCGCTCTTGGCCAGCGTGACAGACTATGGCCTTAACCCTCTCATTATGAAAGAAGACCTACATAATTATATTCCAACAATTGAAAAATTAACGGGTCGATATTTATTTATTACTTTTTTAGTCTGGAAACATATATAATGCTTCAAGAAATATAATAGTTTATATCAATTAATGTTATGAATATACGATGTATTCGTATGCATGTATTGTTCGTAGCTTAGGTAATCGAATACAATTGATTCGTAATTGTAATCGCATTTTATTCGGATCGCCGGCCTAGCGATGAACGTGCCGTAAGTGCATTTACATAGCCATTTTAATGTTATCGCGAAACAAAAACAAGAGAGTGAGAGTGTCTAAGACTTGGAGAAAGTCGATTTGGAAAAAATAAGCACTCGCCGTACTCGGCTGTCTGGCGTGTCTTGATGGCACAATAATTTATCAAGCCTTTCATGCTCGGATCGCGATTGTGAGTTCAATAATGTACATGGGAAATTACTAATGAGATTGGGAAGTGTATTTTTAAAATAGACGTGATGAGTTTGTGGTGGAATTCTTTATTGTTTTCTTTAGACTCTGTATGTACCCATATGGGATTTTTGATGTTTGTAGCTTTCATACCTTTGTAATAGCTTCCTATTTCTTACAGCTGTCGTCATTTGGATTTTCAATCTCTGATTACTCGCAAAATCCTCATATCAAAGCCGGATTTTCTTTTCTTTCTTTGTTTTCGTATTGTAGTCTTCTATCTTTGTATTTTCCGCTTTCATCTTTCTGTGACGATGAAAGGTTTTTCTCATTTTGACTGTCGTAGATGCTTCTTTCGATCTTTTCCCATTGTCTTTTTACATCTTCAAGATAATGTTCATGGTCTGTGATATATGTACTTTAAGAAATTTCTGCTTAATGTAAGTCACTAAAGAAATTGAGTAACAACTTGGATGACCGTTGCAACGAAAACATTAAATTTAAAAGAACCAGTGAATGATTGTGTTTGGCCACGTGAATTGGAATTGGTTTTTTAATATTAGGGTACTATTCAATGTTCGCCTTACCTTCACAAACTGTATTTATGTGACGGTTTTATTACTTTTATTTAGTTACAAATAATACATTAACACTAGCGGGAGATATTTTATGTTGTTATAAATTATAAAATGAATCAAATGTAGTTCTCAAACTGTGCATTAATATTATGTTCTCTTTCGAAACTAGTCCTAACTTGAGCTCTATTGATAGCCTATATATGTATGTATGTATTAAATGCTGATATTACAAAAAGTTTCTATAACATATAACTATTCCTATAGTTATATGCAATGTGAGTGAATTTTATATATGTTATTATATCCGCCAGACCGAACGGTTGAGAAAATGTACTTTAATTTTTACATAAAGTATACTGTGTGTTGTTAATACAGAAACATTAAACTACAGAAAAACAATACAGAAACTATCAAGAAATATAGGTACGTGAACAGCTCTGACCTAAATCAAAGTTGTTTACAATTTTAAATTGAAAAAAAATACACTTATTTGACTTACTTTATATCGAATCTTGGCAACGCTTGTTCAAATCGTATCAAACAGAATATAATGAAGTAAGAGAATCAAATACTCTCTGCCGTATACACTTACCGATATTGGATTGTTACAAATCTACAGCGTGTCTAGAAATACTAATTAAATGTTGTTTGGAATTGATTTCGGTGAACGTTTTGATTGGATTACCTTTATGTTAATTAGTTGATCTATTGTAATAGACAGCCTTTAAATTAATAAGTAATTTGTGTCAATGTATCTTACATTAGGTCATTGCTTATTGCGTTTTATTAACATTGGTCTTGGCAGTTCCAAAAACCTTTTCCTGTATATTATATTGATTTTTTTCGATATTTTATTTTAAATGCTTAGACGGTACTGGGTTCTTAATAAAAAATACGGGTTTTTTTATCGTCATCAGACCTATTAGAGCACCATTATTGGGCAAGGTGGTTCTCGGAATTACTATGAATAAGAGATGAAATACTGCGCCTGAACGGGCGGATTAGTATATTTCAGGTTTCATAGAATATTATGAAAACTCTCAATTGTGTAGATTTCTTCATCGTAATTACCGTCGTTTAAGTGCCAATTCGTGGCAGGAATTCAAACTCTAGAGATGATTGGAGATTAAAATCTATACCATTGGTTATTACGGTTCTGCTTATCTCAGTATTAATTCATTTTTAGTAGATTTTCATGTAAATCAGGCCGTTTTGCAGAACCTTTGATGAAAAGACTAACCGGTTCGATTCGCCGTTGGGCACATGTCTATCTGATTACGATACGTCCATTTCTAGTCTAGGCGTATTTGTTTTAGTATTTGTCTCGTCGTATTCATCCTATCCGATTGTTTTAATGCGACCATAACATTTACGACTCTCATTCCTACCGCAAAGCGTACAGAGCGTTTCTCAATTACCTGTTTAAGGATAGCTGCGGATTTTAAGACTTCAGGTAATTTGACGATTCTAGAGGTATTTATTCCAAGCCATTTATCTTTTATAACAACAGGTTTTGTACAAAACCATTAACTCCAGCTTACTGAATTAATAAATAGCTCTCATTATACACTACAATACGCCGTATAAAGAGCTTTTATACATCTTTATTTACTTGGCATGTAAAAGACGTTCTCTATACGTTATAAATAAGTGCTGCGAAACTTTTGTCGTATCATTGATTGTGCTATATAACCTATTTTGTGTTCCCATGAGCATATTACAGCGTTAACTTCAAGCTGTATCATTCACATATTGATATTGTATAACATTATTCATATAAATGTTCCTAAAAACTATTAACCGAGCAATATCATTCAACAAACCATCTAATTCTAGCATTTATATTCGTGTAGTGATATTTTATTGACTCCGCCATACATTATTCACATCGCCAGTAACTGTTTATTACTTGAATGGTGTTTATTATCAGAAAAAATTACGCGTCGTCGGAATGTTACGTGAATTTGAACCTTATGATGACGTAACAGGTATATAGGAAAATGCACTAATATCGAACGCACTAATAATCGTGTGCGTGAATTAGACTTTACACGGTTGAAATAAGGGTGCTGTGTGTTGCCAGATTGTACGTTCGAAAGGAAGTTCATACACCTGTCTTGTCGTAGGTGGGCTCGGCCCGCGCGCCACGGGTGGGTTGCCAGTCGAGGGAAGTATTCCTTTTTTTATGGCAATGTCTAAAGAGGTATTGAGAGCTGAGTTGAAACTTTATTACAGGATGCGCATGTCTTTATAGTTAGAATTTTCTGATTCATTTTAACTAGTCATCTTACTGCTATATTTGTGAAAAAAATTGTAATTGAATTTTAATTGGACTTGAAACAGATCTACCTATGTGTTTAAAATAATATGAATATTTTAAATCTATTGGTATAGTAGCAATACAGGAATGCACGATAGGCAAATTACCAATTTTACAGTGCATAGCATTGCATGGTATTCGTAGGAGACGAGTTAAAGCGATTCGTGACGGCGTACATCTTATATACATATATACGTCACATTCCTTATTTATCTATTGTTTAGCGAAGCCAGGGTCAGAACCTCACCGAAATAATTATTAAGGCAGAAAACCATTTAAAACTACGTTTTCGTTCAATGAATATACTAAAACGACATGTATCTAATGGAGTTAAGATTGAACGTAATTATGCAGATAATTTTGAACGATTATAGGAAATTAACTAGTGTTAAAAAGCTTAAATATGTTACACATGCAACATAAGTATGTACATATATTATGCTCAGTTATGTTAAAACAACAATAATGGTAACGTTCTCCATATTCTGTTAGAAACCACGAGGAACTATATAAAAACCAGTAGTAATCAAATAATAATGTTTTCTACCTACTTATTTTGTTTGAATTCCCGCTGCCTTTGGTAATAGAGATACTCGAAGAAAATTTATTAGGAACAGTCGTTGTACATTCTTAAAATTTTTACTTGGTTGGGAAATGAACAAGCGATTCTCATTACAACATATTAGCACAAGAGCGTTGTTTCATGTAATTTAATAAAACAATGTTCACAATGTTTCGTATTTCTACGCAAAGAGGAATTTAAATGCTATCCGAACAGCATGTTAAGGATTTAAATCAGGATACGTAGAAATATGGCCTTAGGTTTCGTCACAGATAGGCCGAAGTAGGGCCCGCATTCCATCGTCTATATTTCGAACTAGCGTCGAATTGTCCTATTGCGTGTGACAGGACAAAGTGGCCGATGTTTGCTTGTGACAGCCCTACGTACCTACTCCCTATACAGAATTAATATGCAATACGAGATTTGTTGTCCGGCCGCATTAGTGCCACTCGATACGGGAGTGTTCACTTGAGAGCATTTGCAAAATCATGCTCTAATATTGTCAAGCAGTGTATATATTTTGTGTTCTTATATTTCGGAATAATTGGATTATTTTTGCAATCCTGACGATTACTCTAATTGGATACATACTAAGATTCTTGAATTTATCAATATTAATATTTATTAATTATTGTTGATTCTATTTATTTAACCAATCCACATTCGGTATGCGACGAAAATATATCGTATTAAAATTTCTGTAAACATTAATTCTTAGAATTCAAACAAACCGAAAGAGGAATTTAAACGATCAAATTATAAAGACAAAAGCGGTCGGAATGTGAGCAGGATACGTATAAATATTTAGGGCCGAATTACCCTACAATTTACAAGGCAAACAACCAATCCAACGAGACAAAGCCGACTAAGAGTCCTAATTAATGGCCGCGGCCATAACAAACTTTACGACGGCATGGACCCTAGGTTTTTACTGTCTCCAACAACAATTTATACAATTAGGGGTTATTTATTACTGGGACCATTGGTCCTAGTGTCCGCCGGTAAGCACAGTGGCAAGTTTATGTTCGTTACGCTTCTCTATTTGGAGAAATGTCAAGATACAAGTGGTAAATCAGACAGAATTGTAATGGTCGACTGCTTGAATTAGATAGGTCCAAGCTGTATTTGTATTGGAAGTGAGCTTATGAAATTATGTTCGCTTAGTCTTAAGCTTGCGTAGTCATGGTTTGTTTTGACGTG
>DWMF01000059.1:0-20996 GCA_018244815.1 Parelbella polyzona | reverse complement strand
ACAAGGCAATTGAGAATCTTCTCTTTTTTTTTAAATCGGTTCAAAACAAACTCAGATCATGGTAGCATTTCATTCATAATCATTACTTTATGTGGGACAAACACTACAGTTGGTTTAATTCCTTTGTCAAATCTGGGGAAAAAAAACCTTTTTTTTTAATTTGAGCTAATTTATAAATGTTTCAATCATTGGTCCACCAAATGTAATTAAGGATAATGAGTTACTATTTGTGAACATTTATTGACTCTTCACTAGCATAATTTTACTCAAAAGCTACATATCTACCTATATGACAGAGGTACTATATTTTATTATTTTTGTCTGACTGTTTTTGATACTATTTATTTATTTCATTTTACTAGGGTGAAATACTTTTGAGTACATTATCATTATTGTGACAACATACCTAGATTTGACATGGTAAGGAAAGACAACACAACAGTTTGTGTGTTAACCCTAATCGTAAGATGGACCTCGGCACATAGTAACTATAAACATGGATGCGAAAATGAATTCTAACATCTGCAGTGACAGCATAAGTGTGCACCAGATGTACTCTATTCGGAGCACCACCACCTGCCACACCAGGAGATACAGGACTCCAACGATTGATGGAACTGTCAGCAGCACTGAAAACATCACTGGAATATCTGTTGACAGAGCAAAGTTTTGGTCAGTTTTAAAATCATAGCATGTCATACGACAGTTAGCTTTGAAAGAGAGACATCTAGTTTTCTCCATCACTATGTTTTAGGAGAAAAAAATCAATATTTTATCGAAAACATAATTTGAGAGCAGTTAAAGCTGTTGACTATTAATGTCACTTATTAGTTTTGGATAAATGTAGTTACATACTAACCCTAAATGCCATTAAGTAATTTGTAACTCACTGTGTGTAATTTACTGATATAACACCAACCAATCCTGTTAGACCCTTAACTAAAATCAACACTAACCATAGAATGATTTAACACAATGAGCAATTGCAAAGTACTTTATCATGTGATTCATAAAGATTCTTCAGATTATTGGGTAGAGTGCAAGACATGCTAGTGAAGTGTGGACATATAATGTGTACCTGTTCAGAGGTTAACAGATATCAAACAACACATGGAGCATATATAAGCCCCAGATATTTCCATGTATGCCTTATTTTTGGAGATACAGGTGACTATGCATTGTGGTGACCATTTAACATACACACACATTATTTCTACATCACAAGAAGACATGCCTTGTTGCTAAGCTACACCATATATTGATGACTTAAATGACTAATTGGTAACACCATCACACCTGGAATCCCCGAAGCGGTAGGCATATAGGGTGTACTACACCCCATGTTTCACCAGTTATGTTTAAGTCCCATGGAATAGGCGGTAAGCCTATAGCCATACATCGGGCACTGATCCAGACTCAGAGTCACTACTAGAAATTCTAAATCAGAAAAATCCAATAGTACTCGACCCGGGATTTGAACCCAGGACCACCCGATCGGCAGTCGCGCTTGCAACCGCTCAACCAACGAGGCAGTCATGATTAATAAAATTGGTATAGGAATATATTTGTGGCATATTTGTCATAGTACAAAAAAAATTAAATAATAGCAGTAACAAAAAAAAGACGACTAAATGACTCAATCCTTAAATTACCTCGTTCACTAAGACTTCCTTTGCGTCCCAGTATAAGTCTTGCAGCTTCCACAATAAACAGAGCAACAAGTACCCCATAATCTTGGCCGAGTCTTATCCGGTTTTTCTCGCTATCGTCATATTTTCCGCCAATCAATACAGATTTTAGGATCAGTGTACCCAATTCACAAGTCGCAAAAAGACCGAAATAAAAGGAATTGATATACAAAAGTATTTCGTATACTAAACTAGAATTAACCATTGTTATTATGATTGTCCAACTAGTTTTCCAACTATACGCTCTAGGGGTTAATTCTAAGAAATTTGTTAAAACAAAAGACTAGAATAAATTAGAGCTAATTACAAAAATAGAACACCAATGTGTATACGTGATAGAATATAAAAACTGGCGCTGACAGCCGAGTCTACTGTCCTGCCCTTCGTGAATATATGCTGTGGCACATGTCAATTCTTGCATATCAAAAATCGGATACAAAATGAAAGTAGGTACGTTGAAATTAAACTGCGCCCACTAAATGATATAAAGAAATATAGCAAAAAAAATATTAAATAAATAATTCCAGCTTCTGTTACCATATTAATAAACGGTTTTTAACGGTTTTTCTATTCTACGATTTATATTCTTTTCCTTTCAGACAAAAAATACTAAAAAAAATTGGGCGCTCTAAGTTAGCTTTTGGGCAGACATCGCTTAGCGCGACCGCCTGTTCATTGATTACTTTTAACTCATAGATAGTTTCATGATAGTCAACAAATACTCTCTTATCATATCACATTACGTCAATGTTTAATTAAAACATAGCCGAATTATACATACATGATGTAACTTTACCAATAAAGGAAATTAATGAATGTCTCTATATATTTTCGTATTATATTTTACTTTTATCGTTTTCAGTAATGGTAATATCTTGATATCAAATAAAGTTTCACTACATTATTATTACTTTACGAACGAGTAAATATGCTAATTAAAATAACATTTCTTTAATTTAGACTTCATTGCGGAGATAAAAGTCTAGGTATATAATGACAAATGTGGTTAAAGCCCATAACATAAAGTATTATACATACGTTCATGGTTAAAGGTTGGTCATTTAACTTTGTGAGGTCTAAATATTCCCGCTTAATTTGTAAAAGTCATAATTTTGAATTACCTGGAAATTTGTAATTATTGCCAGATTCCGAGGGTAAAGTCAAATATTAATTAAATCAAATGTGGTTTATTGAAACTGTGAGACAAATCAATCCTTTTCGGATAAATAAATGATCAGCTGTTGAGTTTTAATCGATATTATGATCTAAAGCATTGTTCTGTACCTATCTATATAAATAATAAATTCCGGTTATTTCCGTACGTTTAAAAATCATTAAATATGCGCTAGGGCGTTAACTGACAAGTGACAACACTGGATTTAAGTGCAATGAACGAACGACGCGAATGTTGGCGGTCGTGTTACTGATCCAGGCACGTGTTTAGTTTTAAGTCTTATAGTAATTTGTTTTAATATGAATTGTTGACGTTTAATTTCGCAATAATATAGCGAAAAGTTTATAGACTTTCCCCTTCTACATTGTGTTCATGAATCGGTAAGTATGTTTTGTTAAACTTAGCGTATCAGGTGGACCAAGACGTCGACGACGACGACCAAGACGCATAAAAAAGCACGTTACTTTTGTGGAAGTAGGTAGGTAGTATAATTTACACAGCGTTTAATGTATTCAAATTTAGAATATGCGTATTTCATTTACTCGTTATTTTATTTTTCTATTTTTATTTCATAATTTTATTTATCATATATATAAAGATTATATCTAGGGTATTTTGAATAGCGATATATTTAGAATGTGCGATATTTTTTTATTACAAGCATTATGTGATAATTTATTATTATTATTCGTTTTTATTTCTAGTTTTAAAAAAATTACCTTAATTAAGATAAATGTATCGATAATTACTTTTATACAATATTATTCGATACAATTAAAATTTTAACGAAAACTGATATCGGTTGCACTAAAAGCTCTAATTAACACGAAAATGTTTACACTAATTATCTTTTTCCTCACACATAGGGACACGATATCGCATGGAAAGTATCGCAACAAAAGTATCGATAGCTGTTTTATCTTGTGGATCCCGATCCCGTAATATTAGGATAATATGTACTCTTCATATTAATGTAGCTTTCTATTGATAAAATATTTTTTTAAATGGATTGAGTATCTTATCCATTATTCAATCAAATTCAAATGCAGTTTACAAGCTTACAAACAACCAAATCTTTACTTTTTATAATATCAGTATAGAAATTTATTAAATGATAATTATAAAAAAATCCATTCTGTGTTTATTTATTTTTTATATACATTTTTTTTCATTATTTAGGCACTTTCACACACAATTAAAATCAGACTTCCCATTCCTGCACAGTATAATCTCATAGAAAATAGAAGTTTTTTGTGCCGTTTCAGCGATAACCAGTTTCAGGTTTGTTATGTTACATATAGAATAATCGTTCTGAGAGTACTGATGTTGCAGGAATTGATAAATATTCTCATGTCAACATTATAATTTTTGGGAAAACAACTACCATATCTTGTAATTGTATAAAAAGATCTATGGAAAGTGGTGAAACCTATGCATATAAGTAATGACTTATTGCACCTTCTTTCTTCAGGCTAATAAAGAGTTTGTTGCTGTATTGTTCAGTTTTTTTTTTAATCTGAAAAAATGTCGATACAATACTTGTGTAAAGTACTCAATGAGTAAAAGTATTGAATACAAAGTATAAAGTATGTATCAATATGTGAAGTACTCGATATGACTAGTATTGATACTCTTCCCATGTCCCTACTCAAATATTTAGCAATATGCTTAGTGCAGCAGAAACAGCTTGTATTAAAATGTTTGAAGTCTAGCTCAAAAGAAATGAGGTTTAAAGTGTGACCTGACAGAACATATGCAGAGATAAATAATTATTGTTAAATATTCCAGCCTTAAAAGCAACATCCAAATTATCTAAAAGGATATTGCCACTACACATTTTCCATTATTTAGAAATAAAAATAATATATTATACATGTACGTAAAACAATTATAAGAATTAATTGAATTAAACGATAAATGAAATGTTTCCAAAGTATAAAATAAAAACCAAAACACTTAAAGTACTTGCTGTAGCTACAGTGGACTATTTCACAATGAAAATGATATTAGTTTTTGCAAGTGTTCAATATGTGAAAAATTTCATAAACAGGTCATAAATTTACCTATGTAATAAAGAAATGTCATTTCAGAATATAGCTGATATCCTAAAAAAATATTGAATTTTTATTAATCATATTATAATTGTGTTTATCACTTACTTTTTGGTGGTTGATGATGGCAGATGATGGCAATGACGGTACATTGTTTTTCATTCAAAAAATTTGACATTTAATTTTTTTTGGATAATACAGGAGAAAGTATGAAATGGAAAATTATAAATAAACAATAGATTCATAAACTTAATGTACCATGTTGAAAGGGTAACCTAACGATAGCTAAAGTGTCCTTTGAAAGTATTGGTTCAATGATAACAAAGAAAGTATGATTCACAGGCAAATCACCCTTTTTTATTTATACAGAGTTTAATGACATTTATCGTGTCACAAAGCTCTGAAATGTATTTATATTCATTGGTAGATGAATAATGATATTAAACACTAACATTTTAACTAGAAAATTAAACAAAGTATGATTGTTTATTAGAAATGTATTACTTGTACAAGCATAACTATTGTGATTACTATATGAGTATAAATTTAGTACTATAAATTTTTTATTGCTCATAACTATATCATACAACAAATACCTATTTTATAATTTCTCCATTATATAGTCAATTTTAAAATCTTTTCTAACTGAACATCCATGAGGAATATTTATAAGTATGCTATAAACTCTCCCAAATAAAACTTAATAAACCTGGTCTAATTCTGCTCTTTTTTAATATATTCATTATTTGACATATATCTGAATATTCAAATTGGCACAAAAGGTTATGATGCCAGTTTAGTTTTGGGTTCAATCTTTCACAGATATTTTAAAACGGAAATAGATCACTACCAAGTCAACTTCCTTATATCTGGAATGACTACAAATGTAAATATAAATATACACCAAGGAGATGCGGAATTTAATGTTTTCAAGCCCTTTGCTAATTTCTTTAAAAGTAATTATGAAATATCGTATAAATCTTATTTGTTAAGATTAATCATAATATTATAATTACATCTGTTATAATTCACAATAACTTCTCTTGTCTTTTTCAATTCAAACAGAGATGTGTAGGTTACAAATCTTGTTTAAATTTTTAAATATTTAGTTCATACCAAACACACAGCATCATAAAATGATAAGACAGGCTTTTGTGTGTTATCACATTTCATAGACTACACTAATGTGCTACAACTAGGTACAATGATATTTTAATGTCCACAGCGACAGGTCAGTGGGCAATTGGAGATAATTGAATCAGTGTAACTACATTCAACTTCATTAGTTGCTCTTATTTTATACCGCACATAACAATCAGTGCATTAACTATTCATGAATATACATAACAAGTCTGGGCGTACAATTGTTTCATAACTTCAATACTCTTTGACCTTTTTTAATAATTCAATATGATTTGGAGAACATCTGTTACTGGTCTTAATAGAATTTTGCTATTTGAACTTTGGTATAAAATTATTACATGATTATGTAAATATTGTTAATTATTAACTATTATAGTTACAATTTTGTATTTTCAAAATGAACACTGAATGAGAATTTATTTAGATTAGCATATTAATGCTAGATTAGCATATTAATGGTAAGCATTAATATGCTAATCTAAATAAATTATCTTCACATTTTATAATCTGATGAGAATATGGTTATAGATTAAAAAAAATAGTAACATCACACCAATAAACTCTGGAGAGGTATATGAAATTGTAGGCAAACTAACAGCATTTTAGTTAAATATAAATAAAGTTGATTTTTAAATATTTTTTTTTATAGGTTCATTATGATGAACTAGGCTATCAAAAATATTTAAAAAATTAGTCTCAACAGACACCTTTTGAAAACATCCTTGGTTTAAATGATGATTTGGAGCTATCATTAAATTCCACACATAATTATCTTCTGCTACTTCAAATTTTATTTTCTTATCGTACATAATAACTGTAATTTGATAAGATAAAAATCTGTAAATACTTGCTAATTAACTTGTTGTTGCTATGACTTGTGATGTATGCTGTGACTGTGTATAATATGATGGGTGTCAAGCAATACTAATCTATACTGTTTTGAAAAGAAGGGTGTTTGTTATTCCTTTAAGGTTTTATCACATATCTAATTATGGCTGGTCTTGCTACAGTATACTGTTATCTGTAAAATGGCTATGGTGTGTTCACCACATCTTAATTGTTTTAGAAAAAAATACACAGTCCTCTTATTTTTCATTTTATTGTCATACACTGTTTTACATCCCAATATAACTTAACATCAGGTTCCTTATGAAATAGGCAGAGCGCACCAAGTGCCAAATATATCTGTACTTTGACGTCATTCTTTTACCTACTTTCATTTTTGAAATTATTATTTTAAAAGTAATGATTTATGCATACAGTACATTTTTGTACAATTAACTAATTTTAAAACCATTAACAAATGATATATAAAATATATAATGCATCTGTATACAGGCAGTTATGTTAGGTAGGGGAATATTTTAGATGAATTTAAAAAGATGAAACATTTGAGATAAAGGGTCTTGCCCTGTTGAGCGGATGTATACTTGAGTTGAGGGTGCATTGTCAATGACCTCATAAGTTATCTTTTGTGTTCAGACTGATTTCCTATTGAAGTGTGTGAAGAAAGATCAGTCTACCTATAAGGGTCTTTTCACACATAATGAAGTAGGAAACAGAGTGTTTTAGAAAAATGCCAGCGAAAAATTCTCATTAAGTGTTTATTTTAAAAGTACAAAATTGTGACTATGATAACTAATAATCAACAATATTCACATAATTATAAAACAATTTTATACCAAAAAAAGATTTTAATTGTTTTTAAATCTCTAATGTGAATTATTTTCTTGAGCTATTGAAAAATTACGTGTATAATAGTTTTCGTTTTATTTAGATTTTATAGATTTTTTTTTATATAATAAAGTTACTTATTGATACAATTATTTCGTATTTCCTGCTCTATACAAGACCCAGCGTGACGAATACTTAATGTTAAAAATTTGCATAGCACATACATAATATACACCTTCACGCTAAGTTCCTTATGAGTAGGTAGTAAGTGCGGAGTGCCAAATATCTCTAACCTTGCAGACCTGCCGTGCTTCTTCCACATTCATCAATTTGCAATGTATATAATGAAAAATGTATTTTCGAAATTTCTATTAACACTAAGGTTGATCCTATAGTAACTTTACTTTATACAGAGAATTCAGTACTTTATGAATTCCGTCTTTAAAACTCCACAACCTTTATTTCGTTGAATGTTTCTAACCCTCTTTTTGCGTACAAATGTAGTTACTGGCCCCGATTTTAAGGGTTGCGTATTTACTGTCCATCAGAAGGGTAACCTTTCGGAGTTGGTAAATATAGATTTTTCGGATCAAAAACATGAAGCAGGTAGCTCGCCTGAGGTGACCTTTACCGGAAGTTTATTGGCCGAAGCAAGGTTTCATGAACTTTTTCCTATATGTAGTAGCTTTTCCATGTAACATCATCGGTCTTAATCAATTGCTTAGTGCGATTGGTTATCACTTAAAGGTTGTATGTTCAATGTTCGGGTGGACGGTAATCGATGTAAAGGGATTAGTTTTGATTTAGGTATTAAAAATATATGAAAATAATGAAACAGGTAAAAAAGGATCTGATAACCTGCATACAAATATGTATAAATAATTATTTTTATACACTCGGACGAAATACTTGTGCCTATCACTCAAATGAATATTTACGTGATATGATTCACACCCGAACCATTCAGCAGTAATATTTAGTAGCCACTGGACGGATGGGCCAGTCAATTAGGATGTCTTTATCACTCTCTCATTCGTAACACTCACGACAAGATCTTTGGCATGGGGTTTACAATTTTAAAATATCTGTAAAATGTGTGAATGTACAATGATGATATTCTTTCCTTGCAGCTAAACCAGCCCCCGTTGAAGTCAATACAGATGAAAGTTACAACTTTATGATACTGGTGGTGTGAGCCATGGAAATGTCTCATCAAGGAGGGGCGGAGGCCGAGAGCCTCCTGCGCTCCGACCAGCGCAGCGCGACCGTGGTGCCCCATGGCGTAAGACCTGGACGTGAGTATTTTTTCACAACTGAAAAAAAATATACTTTAAACAAAATATGTCTTTTGACAGATTGGCTTTTGAATGCAAATGATTTAAGAGATATTTATTTAAAAAAATATCCTCTTAAGTACAATTATAAAAATTATACCGCTAAATAAATTCAGCAAATATTAAACGAATAGTCAAAAGATAAATCGAGATAAAATGTTTAAAAGTACAAAGTAGTTTCCAAGTTAAAATTTTTAAAGGTATCTTGTGTAGAATTAGTTTTAAAACCAGTATATGTATGCATATATGACGTTCTTTCAATCTATACTACTGTCTAAAACACATTTTTGATTTACCTATCAAAGATACTATCTGAAATCCCACTTGATAACGTTTACATTCAAATTTAAAACGGTTAGTGATTTTTAAAACTACATATCACTTGATAATAGGAGAATTCATTAACCTTTAACACGATAAGCCTTTGAAACTTCAATATAGATCGTGATGCGATCCAAATGACCGTTTTTATACCGATTGATCGTATATAAACGAATTTACAGATCGTCGATGCGTTGTCGCGATCAATGCATGTGCAACTACTCTAAGTAAGAGCCCGTTTATATTTCGTCACTTCGACTTATATACACTCAGAGTGCATCAATTCCAGCTCAATAAATTCACTTTTAAACTGCGTGTGAATGCAATATTCTCATACTGAACTGAAAGCTTCTTCAAGGTGTTTGCAAACTTGATATAAGGTGCATTTCAGACAGAAATGTACGACCTATAGGTCCGAACACATGATCAAGAAATCTATGAGTCCTATGAAAGGTTCCATTATATATATAAATGTAATACGTAGAACTTAACGCGCAGAATTTTAAAGGTACTGACGCGTCGGAGGCGAGAGCTATAGGCATTGCTAAATAGAGTCAGATGGCGAGGTGAGAGGCATTCCTCACGAGTGTCAAGGTGATTTCTTCGAGTTGTACCTCTACTGTACACGTTGTTACATTGTTTGTCAAGATTATATAGGTATTCGTATAACGGCATTATCTTAATTTGTTTTTGTTCGTAATGGGTAAAAATATGCTGCTGTAATTATTAAGGTTGTCACAGCTAATATAAGCTAATACTATTTAATATACATAGCGAATTACCACAGACGGTAACTATGATGTAATATATAATAAATTTATTATTTTTATTATTTGCGCAATTATGTCTTTCTACATCGAGATATTATGATCTGTCCACAAATAACGACGTAGTAATCAAAAAGCTGCAAGCCCGCCAACCCGTATTTGGACAGCGTGGTAAACCATAGCCTTGATTCTTCTTATTTTAGGAAGATACTCGTTTCCAACAGTAAAAAACTTAAGAGGCGTATGAGATCACTAGATTTATTACACTGAAATTTAAGGCAGTTTCTTTCGAATACTACCTACGCCACTTTCTATAATTTACAAGTCGTTTATTTGTTTGTCATTCGTTATTTTAAAGTTAGACTACTATTGTATAGTCAGATTTAAACAGGTATTAATTAATTATTGTTTGATGTTTTTGAGGTATGCAAACTTTACTAATTATATCTACTCTATGTACAACATCATTTAATACTTGTATGAGTATGTAACTTTGAGGAAATAATGTCTTATTATTCGAAAAAAAAATTACGAACGCCACCAGCCGGTCACATTTAACAAGATGTCAGAGCTGTCATATAATATTTTACGGAGCATTGCCTTGCTTTTACGTTTTTGATTAGAAAACTAAATATTAACACTATAGCGAAACCGCAAGAGGTTTATTTAATATTTAACAAATCTTTGAGTGTAATGACTGTTGATCATTTATCTACGCACGAGCATACGCCAATACATGAACATTCTCATGTGAATGCATCCGCATACACGCTTTTACACATACAAAATCACACACAAACACGCACGCACGCATGCACGCGCGCACGTACGCACACATATATACATACATACATACATACATACATACATACATACATACATACATACACGCACGCAAACACGTACACTCACGCACTATCGTCACAAACGAACGCACGCACTTTATGTATCTATCAAATGACGAAGCTTATCTCTGTTTTATTTCAGTGTCCTCGATTTTATTTTTCAAATTTATCTGCACATTTTAAACGTGCCTTAACTTTGCCTTATTCACCTACACTAATATAATAGATAAGTTGTTTTGAGTTACGGAATCATAATATTTACGTACATATGTACTCGATAGGATGTATTAATGCTAACGGATATGATCCATCGACGATGTCTCGGTGGTCGATTGTAAAACATTCTAATCGGAGTATAAACTTATTATAATTGACGTCAAAATGAGTAAAAGCAAGAAATTACTAACTAGTGCTGCGGCAGTGGTCGAAATTCGAATGTAATTCATTAAATTTTCCATGTCACTAACTATACCTTTATACATTTCTACTTTTCAGTACTGTTTGTCGTGCTGTTTTATTGAAATTAATTTAATATATTTGTTATTGTTCTTCAAACTGGTTTGTGTGAACATATACTTGGAGAATATTCTAGAGGAATCTACGGTGATATTTTCACTCTTCTTTCTTTCACAATTACACACGTGGTATTTAATTTTAAAACGCACATACTTTTTTTTACAAACAGTTGATCGCCGAGATTTGAACCCAGAACGCCCAAAACAGAAGACTGACTTACAATCACTAACTATACTGTTAATACAAAACATTAAGTAGATTCAATAAGGTTTAAAAAATTCCCGTAGGTAGAATGAACGGCCATCCACTCCAGTTGAACAGTGGGAGCGCAAAACCGGTTTCGACTGAGGCCAACCGTAAAAGTAAAAAACCGAGTGGATCTCGGTCTCGTGTTACTCGTTACGATTACTATTCAAGCAGACCCTCATCCCAATGATGACCACGTCCCCTTCTATACAATCTTCTCTTACCGCTTATTGAAAGAAATGTTCCAACCAACTTGGATAATTTTATCACGTGCGCTTTATTATTTAACAACTCACGTTACAGAAGTTTTCAATTTTTATTATTGTTCATTCACGCTTGGTTTCTTACGGGGTAGGTAAAGGGCATTGAGTGCCAAGTACCTTTATCCTTACTGACCTGTTTTTGTTTGACATGTTTTATTTTTGAAATATTAAATTACATTACTGAGGTTTAGGACTCGATTGGTTATTATTAAAATGTGAATAGATTTATGTGTAATTTTTGTTTATAGAAATATACAAGGATGTATTCAGGCCTGGAGATATGGTTTCTAAAGAGTGCGGATATTGTTAGTATATTGATAACAAGACAATCTTGCATAGATATCGAAATTTACATTTGATTACCAAGTTCATTATCTTGGTCTCGGTGGCTGTTCTAAAAATGAAAATATTACATCATCTTTACCTTAATATTAGCCATGAATTGCCTCATTTTGACGTGTCAGGCGTAAAGCGTTTCAACGGTTTACAGATGATCAATTCATATGCGTTTCAATTTGGTCACAACTGCGTAAAATCCGAGTGATATCGAAATTTGATACAAATGAATAACAGTTATTCGATCTGAAAAGAACTGATGTCATTATAAATTGAAACCTATTGTTTCTGTTTGTAATTTTCAAACGATAAATAGATTGGATCTTTTAAAATAACCGTTTTTTTATATTTCGCACCTGCTTACCTTAGAAAATTCCAGAACGTTCTCTAAGATGTATGAAGTTTGCCAACCGCTACTTCGCTAGTATGGCTTTAATTCTTCTCAATCTGAGACAAGACCCGAGTCCAACAGTGGAATAATGATGAAGACAATAGGTAGATTTTGATTGAATTATATATTTTATTTGAATAATATGCCACGATGGTTTCCTAAAAAAATTTGGCCAATGCTTGTCACACGTTTGTCACATTTCGTAAGAATTATTATCTCGTTTATCACAACTCCTGTGCACCTGAATGTCCGTTAACTGGATCCGACCGGAAAACTTATATATCAACGTAATATAATATGATTTATCGGTCTTTCTGTACATTCGTGGGAATAAAATTGTGACCACCTGTGTTCTAAAATTTATCGAACATTCCGTAATTATAATTGTACAAAAGCATCGCCAAATAAATTCAGGCTTTCGAGAATATTCCATTTGGTTGTCTTTGAGAATTTATTGCAAATCGATGTTTAAGAAACGCCAGTTACTAAACATTGTCATATATACATAATATGTTCGAGATGCGTATGTTTGGTTGCGACATGACAGCGACACGGTACCAAATTACAGTAAAGATATTTCACGCTAGTTTCTTTACGGGGTAGATAGACTGCCAAGTGCCAAATATCTTTATCGTTACAGACCAGACGTTTTTTCTACATTTGACAATTCTTTAATACTTATGCCTTTTAATTTAAATTTTTTTATTAATTTCATTGCATATAAGCAATTTTGTAAATATAATTGTTTATCACATTATCTGCAAGTGCTGTAGGTACGGAATTGTCGGATTCAGTTTGTTAGAGACTTATGTATATAGTCAGATAAAACCTCCTGTTTCAGAGTGAACATATCTGCTCAATTGGACGCGTTTTTCATATTCCAATGTCAACAGTGGTATCATTGCACATTATCATGTCACGTATTTGCGTCTATGTATACATATTGTCCATGTACAAAGTTACACAATCTCAATATCAATAGTTACAATGAAAAGGGCTTCATTGTTCTCTTTTATTTCCTCGTCGCTCAAGTTCAAGATCATATTGTCTCTTGTGTGTGGCTTCCCATTTATGCTTATTTGTAATTCTGTTGAATTAGTTATTCATGGAAATGCTGAAGATAAATGATTAAATTTTATTATGTTCATTGTTAGTGAACAAACATAGATAGCTCACGCTAAATCCCTTACGGGGTAGGCTGAGATCACGGAGTGCTGTGCTTCTTCCATATTCATTGCTCTCTCATACATGTCAGGTATCGGAGGTTTCTTCCACTCCCATCCTTGGTGGAATGTATCCAAAAACGTATGGCTTATTTTTTATGACTGGACATAGGCATCTCACCAGTTGTGACTCAACATAGAGAGAGAGACAAAAGAAACAGGCAGAGAGAAAAGAAATATAGAAGAGGGAGGCCTTCCCACCTATATGTTGATGGAGATGAAATATTACTGGAAGATTCTTAGATAAGTAAGATTTATTGTTGTTTTGTTCGAGAACAATTGGACGTCATAATAGCACGGATGAAAGTTCCGTGTTAAAATACAGGGGCACGAGGAATAAATGGGTTAGAATAATCGCGAGCACGATGTGCACTCAGGAAGTCAATTCAGAAGCGTCCTAGCAGTGCTTTAGTGTAGCAGCGACTTAATAAATTGAATATTGCTGGTATGTGCACGTACGTTTGCTATATTTATATTCAGTGCCCCAGTTTCGATTTTATCGCGTTTAAGAGGGAAGTATTGTTCTACAATTTAGAGAATAACATTGTCAAAGTCATGTAAAACTAAATTGTTGAAAATAAAGCTAGGCGATGTTTAATTTGATTTTTAAGTTTGGTTGTTAAAATCTTCTTTTAGATTATTTAAGTACCCTAACTTGACCGCCTCGTTGGTCGAGTGATTGCTAGTGCAATGACTGAGTGGTCCAGGATGGATTACCCGGGCCGTGCAAAATATTATTGAGTTTTTTTGACTTGACATTCCTAGCAGACGTACAGTCTCCATTTGTGCTCAGTGAACAGCAACATACACCTTCTATTCCATAAAATAATTGTTGGCTCGTAATAGTTCAGAACTCGTTTCGGAGAAATACCAGGCGTGATTTTGTTATTCTTTTTATACATCATTATGAGCTATAAATTTTTGGAGCGCCATTCAGTGGCAATAGAATATAGTTTCAAATTTAAATTGCCTGTAAGTTCTGCTACGGAAATATTCTCAAACGTAAATGTACATATCTGATAATAGTTTCCATGTCATGTTTCTAATGAATGTAAATCTGATAGTGCCTCCGTTCCAAATCGGTCGAGTCTTCTATCCATGCAAATATCATAATATTTTACTTTCTACATTTCTCGTATTTATTTATTCTTATTACACCAAGACACGATTGAAAGGAATAAAATGTTGATTTAATGTTGATAATATTCTCTGCCAGCTTAACCTTTGGCTTAAGCAGAGAAATCTTAAAAGCGACATATAGAATATATAAGGGAGAGAAAATTAAGGTCAAACAAATTCATTAAAGGCAAAAAAGAAAACAAAAGAAAAGGAAGAAAAAGATAATAAGATATAATGTATATACATATTTAAAAGAAACAACAGAGAAAGAAAATATATCTATTTAAGATGGGAGTTGTGTAAATGTGATTGAGGAACTATTTCGACCTATGAATCACTTTTCATGCTCCTGCAAAACCTAAAGTGTACTTTCTGTAGTCGTTCCGCTAACTTTTCAGTTTTAATAGTAACAGTTAAAAATAGTTTATCATGTTTAATATTAGTTAGCTCAATATCTGCGGTGATGTAATGTCTCAGCCGTGTGGTATAGTAAACATTGCAACAGCTCCATTACGTATAATTATACTTAGAGATGTAAACACGACAGTTTATTTGAAAGACATTACAATTACTGACTCATTATATTTAGGTGATGTTTATGAGAATTCAGAGGGAATATGCTTTCTGAGAACCTACTTAAAATAAGGTTGTCTACATGCATATGTATCAAAATAATAAATAATAATAATAACCGACCTTTTTATCATTCCACTGTTAGAAAATGGGTGTCCGCTCATATTGAGAGGGATAAGGCCATAGTCTGTCACGCTGGCCAAGTGCGGGTTGGAAGACTTTACACACCTTAGGATTTGTTTTTTTTTTTAGAACCTTTTTGTATAAATTCTAAGGTGTGCAGGTTTTTCTGACGATGTTTTTCTTCATCGTTAGCAAGTGATATTTAAAGTTAATAACGCACTTTTGTAAAGAGGTGTGCGCCATGGATTTGAACCCAGCACCCGAGGGTGAGAGAGTGAGAGATTGAAGTTTTAACCACTAGGCTATCACTGCTTGTTGTATAAAAATGTCTTATGATATTTTCAATTGTAAGTTTACTTTCAATCATCGTTGAATTTGCATTAAAAGGTTATTGCGCCTGTGGTGTCAAGAGCGTTAAAGTTTATTTTATAAATTTCGTCTGCATTATCAAGATCACAGTTCCTCCGTTTTAAAACGCAACCAAAAATCGTGATAATGTCATTTCCGCGTGATGCAAATAATATAGACAGACTCACGATACAGACTCACGATATTGAAATTCAATGGATTTTTTTAGCTGAAATGTAGAAGTCTGCGGAAATCCAAACGAGATTCATGAACTTATTTGGTAAACAAAATACGATCACCTTCAATCAATTCAAAATGTAGTATTGCGTCGTAAACTTTCAAATCCTGTAAAATTGACTGTAACTGGAACTACGGCGACGGGAAACACATATATCATTATCATCATAGTCATCGTCATCATCATCGTCTTCACCATAGCCATCTTCATCATCATCGTCATTATCATCATTATTAACCCTTTTTATTGTTACACTTTTGAAACAATTACTTTTGGCACTATATATACATATATATTTCTTATTTAACTAATCTTGGCTAATTCTTATCGAAGATAATATTCGCTCTCCACTTTTCGATGTCTGCTCTTGAAAATCCATTTATTATGACACTCGAAATATGGAGCAAGGATTTTTCATCATTTGCTCAGAAATCCTGTAAGAGTCGTTGAGTTGCTTCGCTTCTACACGCGCGCCATTGAAAAGTTTGCCAACTTTTCGAAATCGATTTTCCCCGTCGTTTTATCTTTCAAGTATCATTTGGCACGTGCTATTGCTCTATTGATTAATTAATGACTCGAATCCAGTCGATCTCAAAAGATTGCATTTTTCAATGATTTCAAATTTATATCAATATTTCTCAAACTTCCCTATAACTCGGTTAGACAGTTGATTTAAATTTTTCACTTACGTCCCTGGACGTTGGTAAGTTGTTATTTCGATACCGGTCCTGCTGTTCCTTTTTTCTGTAGAATTTAACGGGTCAACGGGAATATTACATAATTGAAGTGTCATTTCTTTTTTTAAAAATATCCGAATCAGGATAGTGTTTTGCGTTGATGCCATGCAAATCAATCTAAAAGTTCTGAAATGATTAACTGTGTTGTATTCATGTTTCATTACTACATCCCTTCTTACTGTTCTTCTATCGTTAACCTTCATTTAATTCAAAGTTAAAACTTGATCTAATCTGTTTTCAGCGTTATAAAAAGACAAATCTTTGTGAAATCGCATTACTTACATTATTATCTTTTTCACTTTTCTATCATACTTACTTATAGTTACATAAGTCCGTTCTAGTTACATAAATTCCATATTTTTAGTAATCTTTTTTGTAGTAAATATCTTAAATAGTAGACAAAATGAGGGCAGTCTGTGGTCAGATAATATGCGGAACATGAAACATGGAATAATTTATATCCTCGTAGGTATTTTAAACCTTAAATGTTAACCTAAATTTAAAGGTTAGTCGCATTTTTTATGGGGTATGGGTAAAAAAAGGGCCAGCAAAATATAGTTAACAGTTTTGAAAGGACGGTCATGAAATTTGTTAAAAATGCAATCGTTCATAAAGTAAATGAAGGTTTCTAAAATTTCCGTTTTGACCGTAACCTTGAAAAAAATTTCTGCAAAACATCGCAATCGTTTTAAACATTTATAAGTATGAATCATGCTATAATACCTTTTTAAAAGTCCGATCTTTTTGCTTTAGTGTGTGGGAGGAAATTTTCATCTTTCGGTTTTATTACATAACTTTTCTACTTAATCTTGTTGTGTGTTTCAATTACATCTTGTAATTTAGAATTACAGATTGTTTTAATAAATGCTTTCTTTTGTTTTTTAATCTGATCCTTTACTAAAAGTTCTTTGTGAGTCAGCGACCGAATAAGTTCTTGACGATTTAATCTCGACTGCAAAAAAATTGCTTTCTGACTGCAAAAAGTTGCAAGAAGGATATAGTATTTTGCAAACGAAATTCATTTATGTTAATGCATCGCAAGTTCTGCAGTGCAATTATACTATAATTTGGCGTCCTTTTATTGTTAAGTTGTAGTAACACTTCTAGTGTGAAAAATGAGGTTTTAATTCGTTCCTTTGATGTCGGCTCTTTTGCGTTTAACTGAAACAAATGACTTTTTATTGTGGTTCTGTTAAAGAGCTCCGGTGGTTTAATAAAAATTGCTTAATGGATTATATAAGAGCGATTAAAAGGCATTGGTTTTATGGTTTATCATTTGAGTTTCTTAGGGGCCATTTGCACTGTTTATATGCCCAGTGGGTTTTATGTACCAAGTTGGTAAAGGACTATAAATGTAGAATGCCATGAATTTTAACTTGATAATATTGTTGTTATCTTCATATAGTCACGTCAGGTCCCATGCGGGTAGGTAGAGTAAGAGCACAGACTGCTAAATATCTCTATCCTCGCAGAGTTGGACGTACTCCTTCCACATTCACACACTCACGGCACTCACTTGCGTGTCGGTTTTGCTGACTCCTGATTTCCCTATCGGCCACTATCTAAACAAGATGGGTGCGTCTTGGTCACCCTCGGCACCTGTGTCCATGAACTGAACTGATATACATTCGCATTGTATATTCGTTTTGTTCATATAACTATGTTTATAGGATTCTGTAGATAACAAAAATTTATTTGGCAATCGATGTCGAGGTGATGGAATGATTCAACACAATCAATATTTGTAGGTGTCAATTATCTGTTTGCTGTTTGATGTTTAATATTGACGTGTGAAATTGTAAATGGTCGTCATAGTCCTCGAAATTACATCTATATTACAATATTAAGTATTGATTTGTTACAACATATAATATCTTTGCTAACAATAAAGGATAAATAAATAAATAAACATATTTCAGAAGAATTTTTTTCTGAAGTACTCTTGTGGATTGATTTGGTCTAGAAAATAATTTAGAAAAATAAAAATGGTGTTGTTGTGTTTCTTTCTCAATAAATATGTCACCCTGTTAACGTTAGAAGAAGCACGATAGATCTGTAAGGACTTACGATGTCAATTTGGTATTCAACGCTCTGTCTTCCTCGTAAGAACGGAGCCTATCGTGATGATGCAGTAATAATTAGTGTCACCCTGCAGAGGATGGTATGCGGCGTGCCCAATTCGGCATTCTGTGGATTGATAGAAGGTGCCATACTTAGCAGACAAGTATATTTAAATGAAGATATACCGAGTGAAATTTCACCCGAATATGTAAAAAATGTCTAGAAATTTTCAGAAATCTAGTGACCTGTACATCAATAAATCTGATTGTAAAGCCAATCTACCAACCTAAAAATATCGATGCCGTAATCGTTTACCATGATGTCGATAAATATACCGTAGAGGAAACTGCATTACATAAACTTTAACGATATGTACATATGTGTATATCGTTTTGTGAGTTATAACTATCAAGTCAATTTTTCTTGACATCAAACAGGTTCTACGTTAAAATTTGTAAAATGTGAGCGCAGAGGAAGTCTTTTAGATCTGTCAATAAACTGACATCTGAAACATTAGTAAGAACGATAAAGAATTGTGATTGTACGGTTTCGTTAGAGTCCTTCATAATTGTCAAAGAATTAAGTTTTTGGTTAAGTTTGGAGGATGTAATTTCTAGTGATTTAAAACGGGAAAGGTATAGCAGTGAAGAAATTTGGCTGTGTTACTAAGAAACTAAAAGGCTGGTGAAATATGGTTTATGTTTTCTGTCACTAATTCTCTTGCGGGGAGACTGTTCCTTTATAGCTAAAGCTGTTTCGCCTAGTAGGCTTATTTTCATGCTTCATAAATTTGCATAGAAAATTACTGTAGGCAAGAAATTGCAAAATAGTTGCGTTCTTTGTACGTCTTGGTCCATCTACTTCGCGTGATTCTATACTTACCAAGGTAAGTGAAAAACGATATTTGTCTTGGTATTCAATAAGAGGTTTTTTGAGTTTCGTTTTGAAGCCACTCGTCTAAAGTTCATGAAATGCTCTTATATCTAAAGTGATTTTAATTTTTACACTTTCTGATTCAGCTCAAACGGAGATAGGAAAATGGTTGAAAAGTTGTCTTCAATTGTCTTGTTTTATACACCCCAGGCGATTTTATAATTAAGAAAAGTGGGTTGGAAACAAATCACAGTGATTTGCAAGCGACGTCATTTGGAAGATCTTCTTAATATCTCTAATTTATTTATAAAATGTCAAATTTTTGTCTTTAATAGCGTCACCATGTAGCTTATTTTAGATTCGTTTCATTGCGTCATTTTTATAATAGTACTACATTGTCTTGCCACTAAACAGCTATGCTAATCTATCAGGTAGCATTAAGACATTCTGTTTAAATAAAGTCATCAATAGAATACACAAATTAGCGTCCTTCTTTGCGAACGTTACGTGCATTTGAAGTATCTGTTTGCCTTAGCTCTTTTAATTTTAATATAGAGAATTATGCGAACGACGACTTGGGTACAGATAGTCTTGTTTTGGCAGTGTCAGTTCATAATATGTATGTATGTGTATCATTGCTATACTTTACAGGACTTTTAATTGAGTTATAATTATCTTCTTTTACATTGATAATATGATACATAAGCAATAAATGATTAATATATTTTATTAAACTAGACTAAACAATAGTTATAACAGTTCTCTTTCTGAGAGGAAATCCATATTCAACTATTAAAAGATTATAAACGTTGATGATGATGACGAGTGTCTTACGGTAAATGAGGGTATTCTGTCCGGAGGACATTCTCGACGTTTAGTATGTATAGGCATACGCATACTTGCCTGTGGAAGCGTAGTCCTTACTGCACGTAGCTAGGCATGCTTATAGGTA
>DWMF01000058.1:0-21010 GCA_018244815.1 Parelbella polyzona | reverse complement strand
ATTTAGCTTTAAAATAATAATATTATATGCTTTTTGGCCAGGATTGGATTATTACCTTTCGGTATGCTTTATTTAGGTGGTCAAACAGGATGGCTTGGTTTTGCTTTACTTTGTACTGAAATATATTTAACAACTCTGCTTACTCCATTGTTTTCATCACGCTTGGGATCCCTCCAGGCGAAACACTTAACCCGGTATTAATGTTTCTAATTCAATGATATACCTGATAAATATATAATACAGATTTTATTGGATTTACTTTAAATATACCGAATCTAATTATAAAACGCAACAATATTTATTTAGTAACAGTAGTTTCTGAAGTTGCTTTAATTCGTTCTCGTGATCTCGAGTTATTTGCAGCGGCTTGTACTTTTTGTGATGGCCACTGCGCCATAAAGACGTATAGAGAAAGTAATCAGGCAGATGAAAGCTTGTGAGGCTTTACGATCGGGCTGTAGGTGTAAATACACCTGTGGGTGTACGCCACTATTCCGTTTACTTTATTATCAATCCGGTTTAATCGTTCCATGAAGCTGAGCTCGCCTTGTCAGGTGGCCCAAGGCCGTGCCATTAACGTTCAGTGTTTCATTTTGTTTACGTTTGTGACGCTGGGAATTTTACTAATAGAATTTAACTGATTAAGTAGTTACTAATTGTATTTTGTGACTCCGCTCGATCTACGTTAGTAACGTAATTTTGTCGATTATTAAAAGTAGCATGATAATGATGATAAAAGTGTGTTATCACTATATGGATTTAGTTAAAATTTTCTCATTGATTTCGGCGTGATGATCAAACAAACATACAAACAAACGAAAACTGCAAATACAATTTTTATGAGCCCAATACAATTGTAAGTAACAATTACTATCACCAACAAGTGTTTCATGTAGGTACAGATTATATATACATTACTATTTTACATTATATACATTACTATTTTATCATTAGTTTAGTTGTAAATAGCATTATTAATTTGTTTATGCAAGAAATAACGAGGCAGAACGTATTTATTACCTGGTTATTTACTTTCTAAATCCATTTTCATTCTGTTTCATCGATCGGAAGAAATACATAGTTGAGTATGTAGGTATGTATGTCTTCAGTTAGCCGATGCAAATAAAAATTTCTATTCGGTTTTTTGTACTATGTTTTTGCTATTGTATTTTTATACCACACGAACAACGCTAATTTACACGTTATCTGATTTTAAATGGACCCCTTAGTACTGTGATATTCCTTACATGTAGGTAGCACCCCTTAGAAACCATGAAGAGGTGGGAGAGTCGGTGGGGTTACACAACTCTTTAATTACTTACATGCTATTATTAGCATGAAAGTAATTAAATGTCTATGAAACGTTTTGTTTCATCTGTCTTTAGTTCTACACTTCTATTGCAAGCCCCGCTAACTTTCAGCGGCAACGGCTAGCTGTTTAGTGAAACAAGCGTCTCAAGACGATAGGGGCCGTGACGTAAAAACATTACGCTCGCAAGCCCAGTTGCACAACACCTGAATTGGCGATGATGCCGTTATAATGGCCGACAATAGACGAGCGGTCTGCGGCTCTCAACCTGTCTACCTGTCAATCTATCTATGAATCTGTACGAAAAGCCTGGGCAGATGTTAATGTATATTTTTTACGGACACACACTTATATATATTGATGTCAGAGACTTTCTAGAGGTACAAAATGTTGTAAATCTGAATATAATATAGTTTACGAACTATACGTATAGTTTGAGAAGTTTGTTTTAAACACCTTGTACGTACCATACTTGTGTAAATAAAAAGAGATAGATGTATATAGCTATAATATGCGTGTCATATGATTTCTCGATCAAGAGTTATTATTTCATAAAATTCAACTGCACTTTGACGAATACAGTCCATTGATACATCTAGGTCTGTAGGAAAGGCTTAGAACTGCGTCTTACTGTGGGATCTAGACCTCAAATCAGCTTGAAATATTCGTCTGCTGGACATACGTCTCCTCTAACAAACCCCTTTTAACAATTTTAAAGTATCCGTATACATAGATCATCATAATTATATTTAACCAACGTATTACAGAACAAACAATCATTTTTAACTATTAATTCTGCATAAGCTTTTGCTCGTCTCGTGTGCGTTGTAAACTTTGAGCGCCGCTGACATAAGCTCTAGTGTGGCACGACCTTAATTCTTAAAATGGACTGGTGCCGCAATTTAACTTACTGCAAACGCACGCGATCGGGCAAAAAGGAAATGGTCGTTTATTATGTCAGCTCGAAAATAAAACTTCTACGTTGCGTTCGTCTATGCGTATACTATTACATAGATAAGGCATAGCTAGACAAGAAAATATATAGATATTTGTTCGAAGGGATAGTTATATTTTTCACCAGATGAATAGATACTCGTAATAAGCCTATTGTCATATATGGTCCAACGGAGGCACGCTAAGGGGTTAACTGATGATGATTTACTAATACATGATAAAAAAACATCTGTATTCATTTTACGATTCGCTGCTATGATTCAAGACGTATCTGCTCTATCAGAATTATCTAGACACCTTTAGTTTTTCGAAAGTATTTAACTGAAATTACCCAATAATATACATTGCCAACCCACTTTGATTTTTTTAAAACAAATAATTTTAACAAATTTTGTATTAACGTTCATGCACGCAATGAGTGACCGTATCGGTATAGACCTACATAGTTTTATGTGTATATGCCAGTTTGTTAGACACATTTAACTTCTACGGTATCTGTTTATAATTTTCAGTATACATTTTATGAATCTTGGAACTAATCAAGTTATATCTATTTAACGACATTTGTTATAATACGTTTACGTTGGCTGGAAATGATGTTGATTTATAAGGCTCTTAGGTATAGAGGCTGTATGTATTAATACTGTAAAGCTAGTCTAACAGATGCCTTAATCACTTTAACTCTCCTTTTAAGTGCTGCTTTCCGCATTTGTGGTATGCTAGTTATTTTATATAACAATTCCAAATTTGCAATTATGTTTCCGTGTGTTTTCATAACGCGAACACACTTTTGTTCTATGAACTATCTTGCAAATTTACAAATCGTTTTCGTATATATTTTATTACAATTGTTATGTAATTTTACAACTGTTTTCGTTTATTTGTTTCCATCTAAAAACAATATTAATTTTTATATAATAGTTCTTAGCTTTTTTATATTTGCATTAAACAGTATTTTTTGTTATTGTTTAAACATGCATGAAAATAGCAAGAGTCTTTAAAATTTAACAATATTTTTAGTGTATATAATATATCAGTTAATGATTAACATACGATATTAAGAATAAGAGCTAAGTAAGTCTCCACATGTAATAGGTAGATTTCACATAACGATCCTTATTTGGTGCTCAAGCATTGATCGTCGTTCCATTTCATTTTTTCTATGGCGTTCTTTCAAAAGTATTCGAACAAAAACGTCAAGTGAACTGAAATAGGACGATAGCATTGTCAGTTACGCGTTAGTTAACTAAGCCAAACATCTTACGTAACATGGCTCAATTCTTTTCATGCTCTTGAAACTATTCGCAGTTTCGTCGCAAAGTTTTGGCACGCGGATGTCTGCAACGGCAGCGCAAGATAGTTGACGGTAGAATTAAAGTTTACTGAATTTTCCATCGGAGTCAAACGGGACTTGTTCCCAGTTTAGCATTCAGTTTGATTATAGTCCAACTTCATTTAAGTATGACGACTTTAATTAACGACAGTAGAGCTCAATTAAAGTATGTTTTTTTTTTCAAATATGTTTTTATAATACAAATCGTCGATCAATTCTTTAGAGCATTACTTACGATAATTGATATATGTGAATTTCAGAGTTCTCCACTGAATTATTCTTACAATTAACTTGTACAATAATTACCATTCCTAATTCAATAATTACTTTGTATGTAGAACATTAAAGAGCGGTGCGACGATTAAATAAGGCTGGCTATTAACAAACTTGCGCGTCGATAAAACTGTTCAACAAAATCCAAATCCGATGACCGGAAGATTCATCAAGCTGAAATGGTAATGAAGTTGGTTAAACGTGCATTTCTGCGTCAAGTACTATCGCTTCCCGACGAAGTAAATCAACGTAACTTACGTAACGTGATCCAAGTGGCATTGTACTCGCTCGCTGCTTGTCGTGTTCACTACGGTGCGCTTACCTTACAGCAGCGGTGCGACACTTGCTCGATCCACCCGCAATCGAATTCTAAATTTATGAGCTTAAAAATAAAGTTCATTTTCAAATAAAGAACACAATTCCAACGAGATACAAAGTGAGGTAAAGTTTCTGATTATGGAAATGCGTTCTCTAAAAGCTGTTAGCCGGGACACTGAAAATTATGTCTCTTTACATAATTATTCGCCTTCCGCTATGATGTTTAATATATTAGCCGAGGACCTTATTCGGCCTGGATTCGAACTAATGGGTCTTCAATGTTTTCCTTTACAGTTGGACTTATTGCGTGACGTGAGTGCGTAAAGCAATGTCTGATTGCTATACCTGCTGTATTCATCTCCATTCCATCAATTATGGTAAAAACATTGCAAATATATTATCCTTATTAGATGGATATGTAAATTATGAATTTGTCTACCTGTTTTGGATCTGGATGCTTGTGTAGTCATCTATGTTTTATAATATGTTTGATGTTAATTTCATATTTCATATGTTTTCATTTCTGTTAAGACAATTTATGATATAGACTTGCTGGTCGCTTACTTAGATACTCCGGGGGTGCTGGGTCCATGGGTGATATCCATGACGCGTACCTCTTTATAAAATTGCATTTTAAGTTTAAATATCACTTTCCAACCGTGAAGGGAACATTGTGAGGAAATCTGCACACCTTATAAGTTATAAAAAAAAAAATCTGAGGTGTGTGAAGTTTGCCAACCCGCAGTTGGCCAGTAGGGCAGACTGTGGCCTTAACCCTCTCAAAAAGAGAGGAGACCCCTATTCCAACAGTTGAACGATAAATGGGTCGATTATTATAATTTTTTAACATTGCAGTGTTGTTATTATTAAGAATTTATCAAATTAAGCAAGATAATATTAACTTTTCGTTATGTTTTTTTCTTACATGAGATTACGTTAATATTTTTTATCAGCTTTAAAAAATATTCAAAAGCTTCCCATTATTCCCGTTTCCCGTGGCAAAATAAAAAGCTTTGCAGCTTACAGTAGCGTGCTACAGAGTCGACGCTCGACACAGCGTAATTACGTTCGCAAACAACGCTAACTTTGTTAGCTGCAATCAGCTTCCAAATAAAAGAATCCGTGTTAAAATGTTCGCCAACCGGCTCATCATTCTCAGTATCGCCAACATGTTCGTTTATGCTAAACATTTCGAATTATTATTTACCCTCTGAATATAGCACCATACTGAAATATTTATACTGTGTTTAGTTTCACTGATGTATGGATGGATGTATCAGAAAAATGGTATAAAATATAAGCAAAACGTATAGTACACTCCTCTGTCCATCCCTTCAAGGAAATACAGGAGTGCTGTTTTGTGACATACATATATGCTCTACACTTTTCTCAGAAGTCGGTTATGCAATCCAATTGCATTTATTCAAGAATTGAATTTCAAAATGCGGGAAAAGAGCAAAATTTTATATTTTTTTGGTCTCGTTTCAGCACTCAATGCATAAGTGCTCATTTCTGGCGCCCCCGTCCGGCGTTTGAAGGGTTGCATCATTAGCCACTGAGGGCTGTTTCTTGACAATAACCTCTCAAAGGTTTTTCCTGGCTTTTACTTGTCAAGTGTTTTTAGTATTTCTGTTTTCACAGTTTCTCTCCGCCGCGCTGGTTTATTTTTGGTAAACATTAAACAGTGTTGTTCATTCCGCTGTAGAAATTAATGCAATTCAGATCAACATCCAAATTGCTAAATTGTCTAAATTTTAAATATAAGTGGTAAAGTATATATAATATGGAGTAATATTTTATAGTATACAGTGGAAAATTACCAAAGAATTATATAATTTTAGTTTTGTTATTTTCCGAGTTATAAGGTTATTTTTAGGGTGTCATTTTAACGCTCATAAAAATATGTTTTAATTCCAATACTACACATGTACTAAGTAGAAGTAAATTGAGTCTAAATTAATGAAGTCACCACTAAAATATTTTTTTTTTATAATGAAAAGTGGTAAGCCCTAAAATTAATTATGTTGAAATTAGAATGATATTGCGGTTTAGATAATTATTTGCTTTTCATCCTGAACGTAATTGTTAAAATATTTATTTAATAATAACATTTTTTAGGTTCTGTTTTCTTAGCCAAAAGTATTAATAATAATAATACTATGCCACGCGTATAGGCATTTAAACAAATATTTGTAATTTTTTGCTAGTTCTACAGGAAAGTTTACGGTACAGACACCTTTGATTACACGCTTTAGTTTCTACCTTCGCGTTTAAAGTTCTTATACGAGTGTGTAGTCTGAATGATAAAGCCGTCGAGTAACGTTCTGTTTAAAAAGGTTTCGGTTCATCATACTTTCATGGATTTTGCATTCATGCGTTTTTATACAACACTTTAGGCCATTTTATATATTTTAACGCTAACATTTTATTTTATACTTACCTACGTACTTGCTAAGTATTCTCGATGTATAATGTACTTGTACTCGTATATCGTCTCAAACCGTCGATGTATGAAAAGAGTTATTGAATATAGTAAATATTTGACACACAGTGCACTCTGTCTACCTAGTAAGGGATCAAGCGTGATAATGTAGTAAAAATAACAATGTATTATTGTGTCTAATGGAACTGAGCTGCGACGAAGACGTATTACAAAACGTATACGTAACATCAGTAAGAAAATCCGGCACCTGATTTATAGCTCTCATAGATTTGTACGTACTACCGTCATTAAATCAATAACATTCTGCGGTGTATAAATCAATTGGCGACCATTTGCTCTGTCACACAAAATCTAATGGGCTATTAGTTACATTAAGCGTAATTTTATGCAAAATTCGGTCCGTGAAAGGACGACAAACGCGATCACAATTAGTTCCTGCTGTTGCCTTGTTCTAAAAGTGTCATGTCAAGGGCCTTCCACAATGTATTAAGTTATTGTTTCTGAAAACAATGTCGTCTTGTGCGTGCCTTGAACGCTATTTAAAGTATGCTAATGATTTTGTTAACCCGAATATTACATCATCGAAGGTCTATACTTCATTCTCTTGCTCTGTAAAATTTTGTTTTTCTTCCCTTTCTATCGAATTCTTCTATTCTACTCTGTCAATTATATTCGTGAATACGTTAATAATTTAGACGTAAAATGTTTACGACGCTTAAGAAACCTATTCCTATCTTTCTATGTAATTCTGCTCATTTTACCAATTCCAAAGAATTCTTTCGTTCTTATTTTTATTTATAATCTCCTTGAGGTGTTAATGTCTCATTATGGTAAATTTAAAACATGACAGCTGGATATTTATCTAGTTATCAATGTGGTATTAAATTTAATGCATACGAATTGGAAATTAATAAAAGACCCGTTAGAAGCCATTCAGTATAAAGTAGTTGTATTAACCACAAATCAATACTTATAAAATTGTCTAACTGCGTCTTAGCCTACTGTGATTTGCTGAACGTTTTCTCATATCAATATTCTTAGCTGTGTCATTTGAACGTACGGTTGACAATGCAAATCAATTATATCTGCTATTTATCCAGACATGTACGGACTTAGTCACACGATATGCAAATAGCGCTTACGGCAAGAACTTAATTAAATCCGGCGATTGTTCAGTGACAGTTTTTGCTGTGACCGTTTATCTATATTTAAATTTATGTTTTTGCGTCGCCCATATACGGTATTAGGTGTACATATTTCGTAGAATTAAACTACGGTACCACGACCGTGGCAAATATGTTTGTCGCTAAATAGAGCTTGCGTTGATATGTTCCGTTTTCTGATAGGCTGATATTTACACATGGCATATTTTAACTTGTTAGTTCCTTAAAATAGTGGCACTTTTATAACTGAATTTTAGCATGTATTCATACTCTTTTTCGTTTTACTTATTACTATTAATTTTATTTGTAATAGCCTGTTAGCTTCCAAGGATTTTACTGTCTATGATGTGGAATAAAATGTGTTACATTTCGGCGATTTTCATGTTAAAATCAGTCCTAATGGCCCCAAAGTGATGTGGTCAATGTGGTCCGACTATAACAAGGCTGAGTACTACACATAGCATACATACGAGCTTATTTCCTCTTTATGTTATATATTTTGACGATGTTTCACACTTTGTGTTTCTGGAATAACAGCATTTTCTGTCTGAACCACGTACTATAATATTATATGGTAAGGTTTTTGCTTATAACATTTTATATACAAACTGAACTCAATTGTATTAGCTATCATGAACGATGGTCACGGACTCATACGCAACGTGAGTTCTTATCGATATGAAGGATAGCGTATCTCTGTATCGACGGTTGCACAATCGTTAGTCGATACGGAAAATGGTATCGAAGTATGTCCATTCAAGTGTTAGTATATCTGTTTCGATCATTATATCATACATAAAGTGTTGGTATATCTATTTCGCTCATTACATAAGTCCTTTTTCACACGCTGTAGAGATCACAGTGTCACACATTGAAGTGTTCGTTTATTTGTTTCAAGCATTATGTAAAATCTTTTTCACACGCTTTAGAGATCATAGTGCCACACTTTGGAGTGTTAGTATATCTGTTTCGATCATTATATAAGTCTTTCTTCACACGCTGTAGAGATCACAGTGCCACATGTTAGTGTTAGTATATTTGTTTCAAGCATTATGGAAATCCTTTTTCGTCCTTTAAATTTATTATTCACTTTTACCTTTAAATAAGGCAAGTAATGAGGCGTAATAATATGATATGTAAAGGTAATCGTTAAGTATATTAAACAAGCCTAAGATTGTTTTTTTTCAACCCTTCCATTGTTCTACTTTTGGACATGGATCTCCTCCTAAAGTGAGAGGGTTAAGGCCGTAGCCTGCCGCGCTGGTCAAGTGCGGGTTGGCATACTTTACATACTTTAGATAATATGTACGTTAGGTAATTCGAACATTTGTAACTTGTCCACAGAGCATGCCGCCGCCCGCCTAGGCGCTAAGGTATGAGCGGGCGCGGAGCGGGCGGGCAGCGCTGCCACCTGATCCTGCAGCGCTGCCTCGCCATCCACCTCACCAAGCCGGGCAACGCGCCAGAGGACTTCTGGATGTATGATTCTGGTTATCTGCTCTTCCAGGTCAGTATTCGTTTATACCCTGTTCTTAGAAATTTGGTGTATTTTGTTGTTAGGTTAAGACACGTTAGATTTACAAAAACACAACATTGTCACTTACATAAGAACACATTTAAATAATAATAATAAATGTAATACAGTCTGGCATCACAGTGTCAAAATGTAGTGTATTGTATACCCGATGATTGTGTTTGTGTGTTATGTATTTACACATTATATCATTTCCAATATCAAATGAAAGGACCCATTTAACTTACGTATTCATTTTAGGAACTGATTATGTTTCATGCGTTGAGCTAGTTCTTCTTAACATTTTAAGTTAGTTAGCATTTTTTACATATTATGAGGTTAATTTGATTTGATTAAAGAACATTGCGTTTTTGACATCGATATGCTGATATGTTATGTTTCAAGTTCCATACCGATTCTGATCGTTAATTTAATTACTTTAATATTTCAATACTTTTCGTACTTTGAAGAAACCTTAAACATCTAGGTCTCGTTGATATCCATCCGACCTTTAGAGAACAATAAATAGGACGCTAGAGTGAAGTTATTAATGACTAAGTATAGATAAAGCATATTATACTATTGTAAAAAAATTGTAATAGTAAATTTATTGGCTTCATCTTATTAGGCATGTTTATGAAGTAATCCGCTATTCCACCCATGAAGAAGCAGATAACGTGTTTGTATGAAGATATGATCGTTCCGAGAAAACAGATCTCGATGAGATAACTTTACGAAACCGCGATAAATGCGTAGAGATACAGGCCGGCCGGTACAATATTGCGCCATTTTCACTATTGACTACATTATAGGTAAACTCCCACAATTCACCCAGTTATTGCATCATATAAATAGGTAAATTATAATTAATGAAGTGGAATGTAATGCTCGGGCAAGAGTCTAGCCTAGACGTTTAATGTTAAATTACTAATAGGTCACTCATTATTCCATCGGACGTATAACGTAATTAGTGAAATGTGGAAACTAGACTTCGTTGACTACTCCTTTGAGGAAATGCAAGCGTGATGTTATGTTTCAATTCGCAACAATAGTACATTTTTATGGTAATGTATAAGAATGTTGTAATAAATCTTTCATTATGGTAATATTTGTTAATCTTGTTTAAACAGAGATAAAACAATTTCAATGTACTGTTTGGTAGATATGAACAAAACAATGAACACTTCTAAATTAGATAAAAATCAGATGTAACACTAACGTTTTACATCAATATTTCATTGTCCAAGCAAGCGTTATTTATGGCTAAAGAAAGAAAGTTAATATTTCAAGTTTAATCATAACTGGCATAGCACGCAACAGTCAATGCAGGCGTGGAGCAAACTGACATCTTCGAGAACTAAGAATTAAACTAAAACCTCTTGTTATAATTGATAATACTATTATAATTAAGTAGTACTTGTTATTACTAATATTAATAATTATAATCTATACTTTACGACTTTATACTTTTCATGATCTTACCTGTGATGATGTACCTCTTAACCTTTGTAACAATATTGGGACTCTACCATAATAAGAGGCCTTTCGAGATATTAATTTTTGTAACGTATACTATTTTGAGACTTTACAAACTCTACAATAATATTCGGAATATGATTTTAACTATCGTAAGATTTGTAAAGTGTGCGAACAGTATTTAAACTCTACAATAGTAATATGCTTTCCATTATTTTAACTTTTGTAATGTACATATGGTAACACTGAGACTCTACAACACTACAATAATGATATGCTCTTCATGATCTTAATCTTCGTAATATGTGCTCTACATTGTGATTATACTGTAAGCACGTGTTAATACTCGCGTGATGGGCAACACGTGAGGACTCGGTAACAAACTATTGACGTTTATTGATACATTAGTGTGCGCCGTTGCGGGAGGCCTGCCGCGTATAGACTGACGATAGGGTTGTCACTTATATAATGAAGATAGAGTTTACTGAGAAAAAAATGAAATATGCGTCAATGGATAAATGTTTTATGAAAGTAATCGGGTTTTTGTTGACATTTATGTTGACTAAGTAAAAAAATATACGTACAAATAAATGATTATTTAGAGCATGAAAAAGTATGTTTAATGAAATATGCATAGTAAATTACATTGCAATTAAATGTTCACATGTTTCGGTATATATATTTTGATAAATACGTGTGCCGGTTTATAAATATTATATTTTAATTGATCAGTTGTCGTCAGACATTTTATTCTTTTGTAAACATTTTTCCATTCATTCTGCAAATAGTAAGCAAAAAGTTGAGTAAAGGCTTGAATATTCGTTACCTATATAAAGTAAATGTTGTATAATAACATTTTATCTTTGTCGATAACAGGAAATTTAAACTCAGAATTTTCATTGCCTTATTTGACAACCCTACTCGTTGATAAACATGAACGCGACGCGGAGTACGCGAGCTGGATTGATTTGTTTACATTCTCGCGCCTTCCAATCACTAGCAGCCGCATTAGGGCTACCACTTAACTACAGTGGAATTATTTTAATATAAACTTATAATACATTGTAAAGAGTCGAATTGCTGTGAAATCCATTTGACAAAAGATTGTTGTAACTCTTCGAAACCTAACTTTATTTTTCTTTTAACGATAATAAAAAACAGTGTAATTTTTGTGAAATGCATTTTTAACATTCTATTTTTAAAAGCTATTTTTATGAAAACTTTTAGTACAAGCTTTTGACGAAAATTTTTATAATATATATACGTGTAAACTGTGAGTAGGTACTGAATATTCTTAAATTTATTCCGTTAATTTGCTGGACAGAAATATTTGTCTCGTACAACTTTAATGAGCTTTAGTTCAGGCTATAAAAGCTCCGACTACCCCTTAGTCTAGACGTAATAACTCCGGAAAGTTACTTGGTGAGAGCTCCCTATACACGTACATATTATAAACACAAAATGTAAGGCTAACTGCCGTAAAACTTAACACTGTTCTTAAATTAAAATTTAAACATCTTTAAGAATGTTTGTTGTTACTATACTATTGTGTATTTAAAATGTAAATAATTATTTTTAATTAATTATACATAACTGTTGAGAAGAAGTGTGCCAGTTGAGATCAAAGGTGCACGTCAAGACGAAACATGCCTTGAGACGAAAGACATTAAGAGCAAAGCTGATCAGATATTTATTTAACTTTCACCAATATGTATATAATCATATAATTTTATATTAACTATTGCAACCATTAGAGGAACCGAATGCATCCTGTCTAGATATATACCGTACTTATTTTGATACGTGTAACTGATCCTTCCGTTTTACGAAACATTTTAATAGTGCATTCATGCGTTGTCTCCGTGCCAAAAATAGTCAAAAGCTAAACATGACCTAAATAAATCAAAAGTGCATCGATCTCTGCACTGTCTATGCGCCCATTACATTAAATTGCCCGTTCTAAATAGCCAATTCAAGCACGCGTGTATGGTCCAATCGACCAGATACAGCGGGATAATTATAGGTTAATTGTTTTATTGGCTATAGTCGATTTTGTAATCGATCTACATTTGAATACTTGCTGCGAAAGCTGCGTGCGTATACAGAAATCGATTAATGGTGAAGAAGTGCGTCAGGTCTGCAAGGATTGACATATTTGGCACTCGGTGGTCTCTTCCTACCTCGTAAGGCACCTGGCCGGACGATGTAATGATAATAATTACTATTATTGCTCATCACTTATTCGATGATGGGACGTATAACGTAACTAGTGAAACGTGGGAATTTACTATACTCCTCTGTCTACCTCATTTAGGAGATACAAGCGTAATGTTACTTTTTTATTATTGTTCTTACGTTCGGAGTGTTAATTTCCTTTGGTAGAGTCTACGATTTAAAACCTTTTGTTAATTAAAAAAATCTCTAGAACCTTCACCGTGCTCTGCTGATTGGACATGTTTGGTAAAACAAGTAATCCAATCATGAGTAATTTTTATTTACATCTATTAGTCACACGTGTACGAGAGGCCTAAGATAGTCTTGTAACAAAGACTAGTCGTCTGTCTTTATTTGTATGTGTCGCAAATGGCGATCAAGGAATTAAAGCGTTTTGTTTAACTGTTAGCATAGTAATAATAAGTCCTGTAAGTAAAATTAACTTCAATTAATTAAAAAAGTTAGCATTGTATTTTCTTATTTTATGTAATACGCGATTGAACAGAGACTTTAGGTTACATTTTGGTAAGTTTTTTGAATGTTTTTTTAACATATCGTGAACAAGTGGCTATGCAACTGAGAAAATTTGTATGAAAAAATTATGAAAACTTGTTTTGCCTCCCGAAAAATGTTTTTAACTTCGACTTATATTGAATAACATCAATTTAGAATACGGGATATGTGAAAGACTATTTTAAATAAATGTTTAATTCTAGGTGGTATGCGTTCGTATCAGAGTTAGAGTCCATAGCAATAACAATCATTGAAGTTATATATATGGCATTAAATGTGAAGTGTTCATGATCAATAATTTAAGAAAATTAATATTTACAACATGTACAATTCGCATGTCGATGATAACTATATCGATATCGATATCGCTTCGCTTCCGCCCTACGTCTATAACAGGACGACCTAATTAAGGGTGATCTTTGAAATACGAAACCGACCGGTCAACTGCGACAAAGTTCACACACAACTTCACATCTGCGTAATCCAATTACGACCTTATGACGTACTCAATATATAGTGGGTGACCCAAATAAAGCCTAGGTCCTAATAAAGCCTATTGTTCAAATTTGCCGCTTCGCGTTTTCAAATGGTCGCCAATGTTTGTAGAAATGTGCGTGTACATTAACTAACGCACACAAGCATAGCAAATGGCCCGTACGACTAGCGTGTTAGAACCTGCAGTCGAAAAAAGTTGCAACGCGGAGCGCACGCTTGCTTTTATAAAATTCTTGCCGAGAAAACAGTAAGTATTTTCATTGTTATAACAGTAATAATAAGTTTTAATTGTCAATTGTACAATATTTTTTCTTAAAGTTAGTTACATTTATTTCAAAATAGATGGCGCTAGTACAAACAATAACAATAGAACAATAGTTGAAAGTCTGGCTGAAGTTCTGAAGCTGACAAATAGCTTATTTTATTGAAAATAAAAAATACCCTTCTTATCAATGGAAAATGTGATAGATTACAGCTAAAGCAAGTATGGTAAGATTTAGATATAAAATGGATCGGTTAGATAACTGTCTAGACACATTAGGATCTGGCTCATTTGACTATTGGACCGCCGCATGCACTGTCATGTTTTGCCTCCAAGCTACGAACGTAAGTGATTATCTGACGAGAGGATTTCCACGTAGTTGAGGCACAGTTGTTGTAACAGCGACTTCATTCTGGGTTAATGGGTGCAGGTTTTCATACTCAATAAATTGTTTGTGGGCTACAAAAGTTGGTATTAAATATTGGTTGAAGTATAAAATATTTTTTACTCCATGTAGAGAGAAGAGCACGTAAAGGGAAATACTGGAAATGGCACTGTAGGTAAGCTGTTGAGTTGCCAATGTCTGCGCCAGCTCGTATGTTTGGCGTAGAATGTTAATTATAAAAGAAAGACGGCAGGTCTATAAGGATAGAGATATTATATAGCACTCGGTGTTCTCTACCTACCCCGCAACGAAAATGTCGTGATAAGTTTTCCTTTGTTCCTTAGAGAATATCAATATAGTATAGTACCTGATAAATTAAACTACATTACGACCACTTTATTTAAAAACAATAGATTATTCAAAAACATTTAGCTACCTTGTTCTAAATATTATTAATATGTTTAACAACCATCTCTGCAACTATTAAAATTCACACGAAATAAAAATATATAACCAAATGTTTAAGAGCAGCAAATACAAACTATTGCTAACATATCAATTTCTGTTTATAATGGCCCAAATAAATGAAACTAAACAAACGGTACATTTTCAAGCATAAGTATACATATTTCATTACTTTTACTGGCACATTTTACGTTCTACTTTATAAAGTAACATGTGTAATCCTAAATAAATCTTATTGCTATTTCAATATATACTGGAATTATTCTTCCTCTTACATGTGTTCATTTCGACTTACCAAAATGACCTAAAATCTTACAAAAAAAAATTTCACATTAACCTAGTTCTTATTCTAATGTCTTCGCTTGAAAAAGAGAAATATACATTTTAATAAAAGATACGAGAGTACAGAATAAAAAAAAATATTAAAACAGAAAACAAACAGTAATGATCAACTTTCAAAATAATGAATAACGTGGAAAATTTCCACTAATCAAAAGCTTAGATTTCCATGAATAGGTAGGTACTGCATTAAATAAAATTGAACTATTCACATAATATTATTATATACTACAATGTATTTGAAAATAAAAATTATTTGTCTCTTACTATGTATGTGTATACGTATATAAAATAATGTTCAAATAAAAAAACTCCATATTTGTACATTTCCTTACATTTGTTTAATTTTACATTAACCTACATATATCATTACAAAGCCTCTCAGCAATATAACCACATTCTATATTCGTCTTTAACAAAACTGTTCACCTAATTACTTAGGCCGTATTAATATAGGGAAAGCAGCATAAAAATAGGTCATATATTGGCGAATGAGTGAGACGGAAAATAGTGCAACAAATTGTGGTATTGCGCCGTCTCGTTCTGGCGCCGGAAATCAATAATGGCATCTGGCCACGTGGAGCCAGGAAGCAAAGCCCGTTCCATTTACACTAGCCAGAGTCAACGGACGACTTTACTGTTCTATTATTTGAAAATTGAATTTGTTCGACTCGCTTTCTGTTCCAATAAATAAGCAATAACCGCGCTCTGATTGAAATGTAAAGCAACTGATATTAAACCGTATCAAATGCCTTGGAATATATCGATTTGACTTGGACGCTCGCAATGGAACGCGGCCAATTAACATAATATGGGTCAATGTATATGGGCTTTTGGTATAATTTTAGAATTTAAAAGATTAGAATTTTTATAAATTGTCCTAATTTGTCCAATAACCATACTTATCAATGATTTTAGATGATACATGTAGTTCTATAAATTTAACTAACATACGAGTGACAATAATGATGAAATAAAAAATATACATTTTATAGATTAATAAAAAGATTCAATGCGAATAATTATGCAAGTAGAGCCATCTAGAGCAGTTTGAAAATCTTTCTTCCCTCAAGCTCAAAGAAATAATGCACATGATGATCAGAAATAATGGTCTCGAGAAGGCGGTTTCAGCAAAACGTAACTTTCAATGAATCACGTAGTTCCAAATTGTAATACAGATGTCACTACTAGCTCGTGTACTTTGAAGATTATTGTGTAAGAATTTTGGAACTGAGACATCTGCACGACAAATTTGCAAGCTGTATAACCATTGGATAGATGACGCTATGGTCGGGAAAAGACGCTCTGAAATCATCCAACAGTACAAAAAGCTTATCGCATTACAACAAGAGGGCGCTGTGCAAACACATAAAATATCCGAGTGGATAGATGGCATTCATGTAGCTGATATTAAAAGCCGCAGAAAATGTTCCATTGATATCCATACTTTGAAAACAGAGGGCGCTATTGAACCACTAGTTTACATGAGAAGACATAGATGTCGTTAACATTAATAGTAGTACAAATTAATTGCAGGGAATGTAAGAAAACTTCACCTAGAAATTTAACGAATGTAAGGCTGGATCTTTACTGAATTTTCAAAATATTTTGCCCTTCCGTTCTTATGACTGAGAGGACAAAATATGAAAACCCCTTAGTAACATAACCGTAATATGCTCATTAAAAAACTTCACAGCTAAACTCCACTACTTTAAGATACTCAGCCACCTTGTATTTTGAGTAACAAACAAATTATTCATCATAATATTATAATTGCAAAAGTAATTCACTCTGTCAGTTTAATAAACTTATACTGGTGAACCGTTAAACCAACTTTAATAAAATTTATTATGTAGGTAGTTTGTATCTGAAGAAAGATATAGGCCATTTTCTTACGGCCTTATTTATCTTTCATTAAATTGCATTCGGTTTTTGAGATATATTAAATAACTTTTAATTTTTCTTCCTTTTGGCTAAGAAAGTGGCGAGAAGGGATTTAACAACAGATATATACCTACTTAATGCAAGTACCTATGTGCTGCTCATCCTGTAATATACAATAATTACCTAACCCCGAGTCTGTACCAAGCTTTTCTATATGTGTCGATGTTATTTTCATCACTTGAGACGTAAATATTTTTTATCCTAGTCAATCCTGACCGATTGTTATGAAGTAGGTAACAGTACGACTTACATGATGTCGCCCAATTTGAGGCGTGTTTGTATGAGAGCGCAGGTCTTGTGGTCGTACATGGCGACAGCGCGGCGACGACGCATCGGCGGGCGCGGCGACGCGGGCGGCGAGTCGCGCCGCACGTGCACGCCCGGGGAGCTGCCGCGCCGCCGCACTGACGCGTGCCGCCCTCCCACGCCGCCCAGCATCCTGGAAACGTACAGAAGATATCCTATTAAAAAACGAATAAAATATACTTAGACGGAACATTGATTCATACAAAATGGTCATTATTTGTAAAATAAATATTATGGCTGATCGAGATGTAGGTAGTGTAGACTGTCTAGAGACGGATTTAGGCTTAGCCGCCGACGGGAAGAAGCGTAGACGGTGCAAGAAGCTGTTTTCTATGATCTCCAACCGACATATTCAGCGGGTGTTCCAAGAAAACATTATTTCAACAACGGTCTGCTCCGTAACCGATTCTGCTGCAAACGAAAATACTTTGTTCTAATTTTTTTTTGCCACGAAACGGACTTGTGCAGTCCAAATCACATATTTATTAAAACTTTCTATGCGTCAATTTTGGAACATTTTATGAAAGCCTTGTTGATCTATGTGCCCTGTTAATCCATCAGAGACAAGCGAATAGACTGTTAGCGTCGACGTGGAGAAGAGTTAAACGTAGCTGCCTGCAAAATTTTATTGATGCTCACATCCAAGCCAGCGACGCGAATAATTGACTTAAAGTTATTGCGTAGAATAAATTGATAACAAACTGATATCGTTTACAGCGAACCTGAAAATTATTTGAGAAATATTGTGTTCATAGGAAAAAAACCATTTTGAAAATTTTACATTTAAATTAGTTTTGTTTTATTTTATGTAGGTAATTAATTGCTTCATCTATTAATTGTAGATATATAGAAAAATAGTATATTTATATAGAAATTTTATGAGAAATTATTAACAGAGTATAGGAGTGATGGAAGGATATTATACTTTCACACGCTGACACGGTAAATATGCAATAAATTTAATTCGAATCCATTCTACTACTCGTAATTTTTCTTGATTTATTACGTCAGTTTCTTTTATTCGATTCATTATGATTTCTTCTATACAAAATCTTGATAACAAATCTTATTCTGATAAATTCCATTCCAGATATTTTATCCGGTTAAACTACAAGAACGATAATTTCATTCTACCTCACACAGATACACTGTCAAAAATGTGCAATATTGTGGACTTGTTCTCTACATTGATAGTAATGCCTCAGTAGTACGTCTTAGTTGTAACATTTTTCACATGAATTCATAATATTTAGGTATGTGAATTTGCATTATATGATTTATTTAATTTTTACTAAATGATAAAATAAATTTTAAACGGAATTAGCACGTTTAATCAATGGAAAAACACAGCAGATATTTTCTAATGAGGGTGCCCAGGGGGTGAGAAATTAGCCTTCATTCCGCCCAAGCCTTCATGGCTTAAACGACCCTTCCGATTTCGAATTAAGTCTTCAATTGTGTTGAGCAGATAATATCGTCGGGTGATATTATAGCCCTAACATCACAATCACTTCACAATGTTTAAGACAAATATTTTAAAGACTAGACCTTTTTTAAGACCCACTTTTATTGTTAAAATCCTGGTTTTTAATTACGGCGACTTATTTTATTTTATGTAAGAAGCATAGCGAAGTGTTATAAAATGATAATATTCTACTTAAATATTTGTATCCTGTCGTAGTCACATGTGCGTCATTACTCCAGGCTCCCCCGAGGGATTATTTCGGACGTTACATGTCTTGCTGTCTATCACGACCATCAAACGGAAGCAACATGAGCAACATGGAGAAAATGTTTACTTAGAAGCAGAAATAGGGGCAATACTGGTTACAATAAGGATTTTGAAACCTATTATCTTTAATATGTATACATATATAATTCAGTTCTATATATGAACAGTAACGGCACGCTTTAAACAATGTTGTTTTAAAGTTCAAGTAAGGGCGATGTTGTCCATTACCGCAATGGAGCCTTAGATAAAGGGTTATGTAATTTAAATGTAGCCTGTTAAACCTACATAAATTATATTCTCATTTAATGTTATAAATATGTACATCAGTTACAGTCATTAAAATTATTCTGTTGTATTTTGACAAAACGAGAAAATTAACCTTCTTGAAATTTTGTACTGGTACAGATTAAGCTCTAAAGAGGACACAAGCTCCCTTAAAGCAACGTTTTAAAGGTTGAAATTTGTGTAGACGTATTATATGGCAATAATTTAGATTCTTGCGCGAAGTACGTGGCTCAAAACGACTGAAATATCCTATTATAGTAAACAATACAATGAGAAACCTGGTCGAATAAACTGTACGTCTTTCAAGGAGTTATCGTTTATGCGTCCGTATTGCCGGCAAATCCGCAGTATTGTGGAGACACTGACTTAGACTGAGACAACTGCGACCGAGCGATAGCCCCTGTTGGACCACATTCAATGGTTTGGGTGAACTTCCTCACAGCAAGTGTTATATTCTAAAGGTTTTTCGATGCTGATTGTATTCTAGATAACCCATTTATTTACATTAAGTATTGAACAAAGAAATTTTTATGTTACATACGAGTATCATCCGTCTGTCGGAGAGATATTATACGATATACGAAATCTGTAACATGTTTGAACCTGCCTTGAATGTAAAGTGATTACTTTTCTTGGCCATGGTACCTACTGCTGCCCTTCTTCTGGGTTTGTTACGAAGGGTGTGTATTTGCATTGTATTGTTAGAGTTTAAAATATAAGCAAATGTGTTATAATATGAAACTGATCGAATTTTTTATTCCATTGTATATTCATCGTATTTATATTTTGTCGTAACAGATATTCATACGATACAGAGCTCCTATAAATCGATAACCAATTGAACAAAGTCACTACCACCCATTGTATAATTTAGAGAGAAAAAATAGACAATTTACCGTTGAAGCCACCCTTAAAAGCTTGACTAGCAAATAATAAGGTAAATTTGCCGCCCAATCTGTTGTATTGTAGAGTCGGCTTCTTACCGTGGCAGCTGTGACCAAACTGATAGCAACTGTTGCGCGCCGTAATGACCTAGTTCTTATTATATCGTTTATGTTTTAATACATATGTATGTATAATATTTATAAAATATCATATATTCTAACATTTGACTACCTCGTTGGTCGAGTGCTTGCATGCGCGACAGCCGATCGGGAGATCCTGGGTTCAAATCCCGGGTCGGATACTATTGGACTTTTCTAATTTAGAATTTTTAGTTGTGACTCAGAATCTGGATATTTGCCCGGTGTATGGCAATGGGCTCACCACCTATTCCATGGAGCGTAAG
>DWMF01000057.1:0-21029 GCA_018244815.1 Parelbella polyzona | reverse complement strand
TGCCCTGACTTAAACGTAACGGGTGAAATTTGGGAGTGTACTACACTCCTCTGCCTACCCCTTCGAGGATTATAGGCGTGAAGTAACGAATTCGTTTAGTAATAAAAACAAAAACTTTTTTAAATACTGTCATCGACTTGTTATGCGATACGTACGTTTCCGAGGAATCGTTGGTCATTAGCGCAAATAAAGTGAGTATAATAAACTTCGTTCGACTTTCATCGGTTTTATTGCAATTGTCTATAGATTGTACAAAATTTTATAAAGTTGTTGTAAAAAATTTAAATTTTGGTTGTCCAACGCGGTATCATCATTACATCTGTTAATGTGGAGAAAAACAATATGTTATTGTTCTGTGTTTGTCTCCTCGCTGTCGGATAACGTTATGTTAATATTAAAACCGATGTTCTTTTGCTTTGGAATGAAATTTGATTCTCCGCTTTGATCATCGGCATCTGCTTTGTCTTGCTGAGCTAGAAAAACAAGTTAAATTTTTTTTATGCGTTGTTAAATTTTACCAATGAAAAATAGGTAATGGAAATTTACCTTCATTTCTTTGAACGTTCAATATGCGATGATATAATTCATTGAATTTCTTCTGTCGTTTCATATTCGATGGCGTACGGATAACCAGCGTTGGTAAAAGTATATAATGCTCAAGATTCGGCTCTTCTTTTGATATATTTTTGCGCCTAGAGATGTCTTTTTTTACCACAAGTCGAGGTTTTTTCGAGTTGGACTTAAGAGTTGAATAGCTACTGCCACTCGTTGACTCCGGCATTTTATTACTTCCCGGTACTGAACCAGAAGGTGTATTTTGTCTTTGGTTATTGGATGTTGACGTGTGGTAACAATTAGTCGGTGCCCTATTGGAAGATGGATATCCAGCATAACTTGGACCCGGAGAACAACCTTCCTGACGAAGTCGGGTAGGAGGTAGAATTCTCGGTATTATTAAGCGCTCATAACTTTTATGGTTTTTCTTCGAGTCTCTTTCCTCTTTACGTCGATCCGTCATTACAGCACTTGTGGTCTTATGGTCATGTATTAACAGATCTCTACTTTCCTGTTTACTTTTATGGCTAGCTACAATTATATCACCGGTTTTGCCAACAGGTCTACAACTTTCGTGGCGATTGTTCAATTTTACTATTCTATAATGGCGTCGTTTCCTGCGCTCAACGTGTGCGACTCTTTCTCTTAAGAGATTATCAATAAGCCTCTGAAGTTCACCTCTTGTGCCATATCTATCAGAATGTCCTGTTCGCCGTCCAAGTCGAGTATTTGGCCAATGTGTTCGACAAACATCTTCCCATATTATATCGCTGAGAACGGCTTCTCGAGATGGTGTCAATTTTATACCATCATCTCGCGGTGCAAACTCTCCTTGAGCTAAGTAATGTACGGTATCCATTAATCTATAGTCGCGAACTGGGTTAAGCTTGTGACGTATTTTGTGCACTCTTTCAGCGGCCATTTTTGGTATATCATCTCGCTTACATGGTACAGACGCACATTGGCGTCTGCCCCGAGCAGTGATGCCATCATATGTTGTAAAATCTCGACCATATTGTTCCGAATTGTGTTCTTTTTCTAAAGTTGTGGCCTTACTTGGCGATACCGTGGATCCTCGGTGGGAGTATTTTTGAAAAGCCGATGTTTCGGGTATGTGGCTGTATTGTTCAATATAACTACAACCAGGACGGCCAATTCCTGATGTAGATCGCATTATATTTTCTTTTAGTTCCTCATCTGACGACGACAAGGGAATGTTATGATCAAATGAACGAAATACCATTTCTTGTTTTAAAATTTTGCGTTCTAAGTGATCTATTCTTCTATGCAATTTATTTATAGCTCCAGAAAATGTTGGCAGTGAATCTTTAGAAGGTATATTTGTTACTACTAATGTTGCTATATCTACTTTTTTTGGGCCGGTCGTAGCATTAATTGTGTTTGGGACTACTTTCGAATTGTTCATAGTTGTATGAAGTAGCTCGTGTTCATAGCATTTTTTTACTTGTCGCTGTCTTTGAGAATTCCCGCTAACGTCTTTGGACGATGTATTATTGTTACATAACCATTCTGTTGTATTTATATTGTTTTTAAATTGAGAACTGTTAGATAAATATATTTCAGGATCGATATCAGGCGGAGGTTGAGTTTTCTGTGGTCTTGTATCGTGTGCTACAAAGTGTCTTATATTAGTATTATGTTCATTGCAATCTGATATATCAACAATTTGATAATACAAAATCACATCAATATAATATGAACAATTTAATATTTTATTGGAACCACTTACAAGTGACAAAAGATGAATGATCACCGATAGCAAGTCTGGAACGAGATTTATCAGATGTCTGAAAAGTAAATAGATAGTATTTAAAAACTGAAGAATAACATTTAACATCAAGATTTGTATCGTATATAACTTACTCGTCTACAATGAAAACGTTTTTTTTCAGCGATGTACAAAGTTTTGATAGGGGGTGCTCTTGGCTTAATAGACACGAATACTTTTTGTGACGATTGCGAGAACGCTGGTCCCTTTTGAAGTATTTCTAAAATTTTAAAAGAAATTTGTATAAGGTTGAATTAGATCTGATTTCATATAAATAGCATTGCAAAGTATGCTCTAGTCTCATTCAAATGTAGGAATCCTCCGGAATTGAGGTAACAAATATAATATTGTCCAATTATACATGATATTTCAAAAACAGATACACAAATCTACAAATTGATCATTATACCCAATAAAAGTTGCTTTTTTGGGAAACTAGTGGAACCTCCTGTAGCAGTGTCGTAGTCAAATTTACGAATCAATTTTTCTTCTTGTATCGATATTAATTTTTTGTTTGATGGAAACTGTTTATTTTCCATCCCTTTTCCTTTTACCCAGCATAGTCATGATTGGCGCGCCGAGAGACTAAAAAGAAAAGTGTTATTTACAAAAATTTTGAATTTGCAAAAGATATGTCATATCATCATGTTAAATACAAAAAGTGACGGACTACTCATCGCAGTAACTTTATTCTTCTTGTCTATTCTATTTATATTTTCAGTAAATGCTATAATTGGTATAGTTTTGATCAACATGAAATGTTTTCATATAAGATCGTTACCAGATTCTTACAACTCAATCTACCGAAAGGAATTTATAAAATTTCTAACTTTCATCCATAAATATCGCAAGTACCATTTTTTCGTTCTCATCAATTTCAAACAATTGCACTATTCGTTATAGCAATACTTTTTCAACAACGTCGTTTTTCGAATATAGAAAACAGGGAAAAACAAGAAAAACTGTCAAAATTATTTACCGTGACGTTTCAGCCATTTGTAATTTTCTAAAAATTGTTAACCAATTTTTTTTGGTGGCAAATAGCATTCAAGTTACATAGAACGTATGGGGTTTTTACTTTTTATGTGAGAATGTCTGAGCAAGAAAAGAAAGGTAGTGGTGGGGGAGCCGAAAATGCGGCTATAGTGATGGTGGATCAGACTGGGAGTCACGTCAAACCCTACCGGCCCACGGAGATCGAGCAGGATGCCGACTTGCACCACAAGCGGTCGCGAGCGCCTGCTGTGCCCTGTAACTATACTATGTTATTCATATTCACATTTATATTCTCTTTAAACATGCTACATGCATGACATGTGACTATAAAATTAAAAATAAACTACTAACGAAGTATTATTCTATTTAATATAGCCGTTGAGGAGCTTAAGAATAAAAAAAAGGATGCAGCGACAAATCAAAGTTATGATTCTAAGGAATTAAAAGAAAATGAACGTGGTGAGTGCAAACTAGTTTCCTCCAAATTATTAGCAATAGAATCTATTAAACATGCGCCTAATTTTTAGCAATGTCGTCCGAACGGAAGCATTCAGTTTCCAAAAAAAGTAGTAAAAGGCGAGATTCATCGCCCGATATGCCGCTCAAAACATTGGATGAAGGATCAAAGGTAAGTCAAATTACAAAAAAAAAGAATTAATCACTAATTTGCACGGATTAATGTTAATGAGTAAATTTAATCGTACCGTTGTTGGTGCTGTTGTTCCTTACATTTTTTCGAATTGTTAAATGAAGTAACTATTTTTTTACACTATATTGGGTTTTCTATTCTTTAAAGAAGACATCGGACGCCCTTGCATGAAATATTTTAAAAACGATCATTATTTTTCAGAAAGACAAAATATTGCAACAAAAATTTACACCTTCACCAACGCAGCCCATACCGCCGCAAATACAACTGGAAAAAGCTGAATCACCAATTGTTCAAATAAAAAAGGAAGATATAAATAAAAAGGTCGAAGAAGACAGCATAACAGAGGAGATTACAGAGCTACAGACTCCAGAAGAAGTTAAGGATCATTCAGATTGGGTGAGAAAGAAGCCCTTTGAGCAACAGCCTTGTTAAGAAATTTATTTCATTGTATTATAAATTTTAATGTAATAGAAAGAATCGACGCGTGTAGCAGACAGTATCAGAGAAACACATATCTGATAATTTGAATACTCTCATTGCTTTTCGTTATCATATCTAAGAGTTTTTCTTAGATAATATAATTTACGAGTAAGTACGTTTTCTCTCCCCATTATCATCAGGATTGTATTGCCTTGCGATTTGCTTATATGTTTTGGAGGCCCTGATGTTCTTTGTTTCATTATCATCTCGAGTATTATAGAAAACGCGGCAGCCCTCGCGGTAAATTCTATTAGACAATAATCTGTTGTACAATATTCTTTTATTGCGTTCGTTTCTGCTATCCGAAGCATACAGAATGCTCATTTGTGCCCGCGGATATATTTGATTCAGTACCGCTAGTAAAATTAGTTTATGTATAGATTGTAGGGTCAGTACTAAGGCATGTTGATGTTTTTTGTAGTCAGACGATGAGGAGGCCGGCGGGCTGCCGCGCAGTGAGTCGCGCGCGTCGCGTATGTCCCGCGCCGTGCGGCAGCTCTTCTGCTGCGGCGTCCGCTATGAGGCGGCCTCTGAGGACAACATCTCCGCGCGCTGCGACTTCAATCATGGCATTTAGAAACCTACCTGTAGCATATAATTATCACTATATGTCATGTACGATGTCTCTGAGTACCCTATCGTCAGAGCTGGCCATTCTGCAGTGTTGCATCTCACAGTCCTAGCTGGCTTATCTCCAGTGTTGTATTTGGACAATTATTGACTGTTTTCAGACGGGTATATGATTTGGATTGGATTATACGATTATATGATTTGATTTGGATTATATGATCGGATTTGGATTATATGATTTGGATGTCTGGTCCTATCATTTAATTTGATTCAAATTCGGATTAATACTTAATTTGTTTTATATTAAGCAAAATAATAAGTTACCGTTTCGTAAGTAAGTCTTATATAGGTGCCAAGAGCAGTGAAGTCTTGAGGTTGACATGCCGCTGAGGGATGGCCAGCTGGATGTAATGAGATTAAAATACTTTGCCCGTGTATGTATCCGTGTATATAAAATAAACCGAATTTAAATAAAACGAGGCATACTTGAGATTTGTTATGTAGAACTTTATTATGAATAGATAACTATGTGATGATGTTGATAAATGAAATGGCTAAATTGATAATAGTGTGTCATGTATAATATTGAAATACAGTACTTTAGTTCCAATCATTTTGTTTTCTTCAGCATTATACAACTTTATTCTTTATTCAGTACTACAGAACCAAATGATGAGTACTTTTTGGTCGACTTGAAGTCGACAGAAAACAATTGGCATGTTAAAATAATTGAGAGTAATCAAAGTATCAGAGAAATGTTGTAATTTATTAATAAGTTACGATAATTGCCTACCTATCAAATTTTAGAAATCTTAAGAATTTGACACCAAAAAAAGTGTGCGAACCTCCAGAAAATACTAAACAGTTACGAATAAAACTTTCACATGTTTAATAAAACAATAAACGGATCTTTAATCGTTACAGTTAAACTCTCAGTTGAGAAAGAAATATGCAGTGTCATGGAATGATAAAGAATATCAACGAACAGTTGTGCTTCAGGTACCTACTATACTTATAAATAAAAAAAGAATACATTTAAACCTTAAATTGTTACAACATAACATCACGCCTGTATTTCCTCGGAAAGATAGGGAGAGCAGTGTAGTACAGTACCACGACTCATCGAATCTCTTATTTCACGTTAATTTATTTATGTATTTTTTTCAGGATGTTATCTTATGATGATTTCGTTATGTATTTTTTTCAGGATTTAGGTACAAGAAGTCATGATTGGATATTAGAGAGAAAGGCGTCGGTTGGTCCCTGCTTTCGACCGGGAATGCCCTTTAAAGGACCATCTGGAATCACGATTTTTGTTCCTAAGGTTGCAGAGACATGTGACCTGAGATGACTTGCAATTAAATTTATAAAGTTATGATTGAACTGATACTTATAGGATATTAACAAATAATATTTTTATTTCAGAAATCATCACGTTGTGTACATAATCCGTCCGGAATCAACATAAATGTGTCAAGGGTGATGATCTTTATTGATGATAGTTTTAAATGTTGTGAAAAGCTAGTCCTGATCGTTTTTTGGTGAAAGACAAATATAAGTGAATACGTCACTTATGTTTGTTTATCTAACTGATTTGATATAACTTACTTCACAGACAGAATATTTTTATCTTCCTACATTCCTAAGAAAAAGAACATACAAATCATTGTGAAGAAAGCTAAGATTTGTCCACGCATACTTACAATTAGTTTGAAAGCAATTTTTGAATCATTTAGTAAATACACGGGCACGCAATTTTAGTTCTATACGATAATGGCATTCGTCTTTTTCTTTCTGGCGTATTAACGGTAGATTTTTTAGGTTCTCATTTGTGGTGCAAGCGTTAGGTGGTTAACCTGACTGGTTGGTAAGCTGCATGCCCAGTGCTAAATACGTCACAAATAAATACACATAGGAATCGTTTGTACATAAAACTAAACAATATTTATTGTGTGCTTTTGATCTTAGAGTCTAGGGTTTTTCTTAATTATTCGTTGTTTTTTCCTCTATCTTATGATACCTGGTTTTTAGAAAAATCTCGCGAACAAGTCAAAGCTTCTGGACGTCAACAGCGAGGGTAATAAACTAATATATCGGGAACAAAGATACAAATTAAAGGTGCCAGATAACAAGGTATGGGCTTGCGTATTTTTTAAAACATTTAGTTTTAAAAATAATTGACTTTTTTATGTTTTAATTTTTTTTAACGTTAATGATAAAATGTAAGTAGGTACGTAAATTTTTTATTGTATTTTGTGTTCTTAAACCATCTGAAGATTTTCATTTTTCTTTATAAATATTAATGAAAGTTTATCTTACATAGATATGTATATATACTTTTCAGATGAACTGCGAAATTGCCTATGCAAAGTTTTATAACACTTTGAAAGGAAAGGTGACTTCAGTGGGTGATAAAATTAAATGCGTGTTTAATCTGTAAAATTAAAAATCTTTGCTAATTTAAAATTTTTGTAATACACGGCTTTTTTAAAATTTTTTGAATTTTGTTTTGAATACACTATAATTAAACTACAGTATATTTATAATATTTTATTTCAGTAAAATTTACATTAACAAATTACAGAATTCTTCAAATGTACATTAGAAGGCATTCTTGGATTTCAACTGAAAATATTTTATATTACATTTGATTCGTTTTCTCAAACTTAATAACCAGTGTAATTTGGAAGCAAAAAGGAAATGAAATATTATTCATTGTTACAGGACTTAAAATATAAATTTTCCTTTTTAATTTTGCTAAAGTGAATGCATGGGTCTATATAGTATCGTCTTGAAAAATCCACGAGAACAAAAATCAAGTAACGTAGGTAGCGACATCTAGTCAACTCTGGACAAAACGCAGGTACAATTTCGCTCTTTGGATAATGTTAAATGTTGCCATATCTCGCGTGTCATATTGAAGTAATATATTTCTATTATTGATGAGCTCGTTTAAAAAGTTCACTTTGTATTACAACTTATTATATATGAAAAACGTCAACATCACAGTCAACGCGTATAAGACAAACGGAGAGTCATTGGCTTAAAGTCAAGCAAAATTTAGTGTTTTCTCTCTACATATATATTTTTATATCATAATTATAGGAACATGAATCGAAGCGAGTTTTCTGAAATACTAACATTTACTGAGCCAAAACTAAACCATAACTTACATAAAAAAATTTTTTCACATTAACCCTTTCAGTTCCAATACCACAAACTATTTTTCAAAACAGACATGTAGAAGAATTTTTAATCAATTTCTTGGATAACGAACTGTAACTGTACATTTTTAAATTTTTCAAATATATAACAGATATTCTAAGCGATGCGTCAAAATCATTGACAAATTTACTAATTAGAAACCCAAGAATTTCCATTTTCGGTCCGAGCTTCCTAGAAACATCTAAGGTCGAGGCTACGTTTGCTAACAGACGATGCGTTGCCGATTTTGTTAGACGGTATATTATACATTCTGTTCGACGATATGTCACATTCTGGTACACTATGTGCCACAGGTTCGGTTAGAGTGTGCGAGTCCGTTAGGCGATGCGTTAGGAATTCGAAACGCAGGGGTTCCTGTTGTCGCGCGCCTGCTGCGCGAGCTGCACGCTGCGCGGCGCGCGCCGCTGCGAGCACGCGTCGCTGCGCAGCGCCATCTGGTGCGTGAGGCTGGCGGCGCGCGCCGCGTCGAACTGCGTCTCGCGCGGCCGCCAGCACAGCTCCGTGCTGCCGCACTTGCACGACATCTCGCGGCAGATCTGCCAACATCGTGTTGCAGTCGTTAATACGCCGTACCAACACCCCCTGAATTTCCGAGGGATGTACAGAGAAATGGATACCGATATATATGAGGACGATAGTTTTTTTTTATATAAGCAGAACCTAGCAAACCGACTAACGAGCTACTTAACGATAAGTGATCATTATCGCCTATGGAACTATGTAACATCAAAAGAGCTGTCAATTCGTTGCTAACATTGAAGGAGAACTTTATTCACGCCTTTGTTGCAAATAAATAGGCACGTACAGAAGCGAGATACTCGTCGCGGCAGGCGTCCGGGCAGCTGCACGTCCAGTTGGTGGGCGGTACGCACGGCACGCACGGCGGCGTGAAGCATGTGCACGGGTGCGCGTAGCACGCCGCGCAGTAGCAGCACTGCTCGCACATAGAGTACACCTGCACGACACAATACGCACGATGAAAAATAGAGAAACACCTGCACATCACAGCACGTCTGATGCGAAAACACCTGCACAATACAACACGCACGATGCAATAATAAGAAACGAGGCAGAACATACATACATAAGTATTTGCACGACCACCACGATACGAAGAGAAGAATAAAGATATAATAAAGAATAAAGAAGAATAAAGAATTTTCAACATAAGTTTAGTTGTTAGTGTTTTACACCTAGAACACGTTCAGCATTTTATATCACGTGCTTTAATAACGCATTTTTTTTGTCTTAAGTTTCAGTTCAGTAAATGGTTATATAAATTTAATTAGTCCTTACAAAATTTAAAAAGGGGCTGTTTATGTCACTATAATGTTCAATATATATAAATAATAATAACGTATGTTTATATTTAAAAAAATACACTCACCAGCCAAAGTGCTCTCGCTATCTCGTTTCTGACGTAGGGCAGACAGTTGCACAGCAAACAATTTTCGAATTTAGATAGTTCTGGTATTCCTAGATTTTTCTCTATGCCCGACGGACCTAATACCACCTGCAAGTTGTAAATAAATTGTATAAAGTATAATAAAAACCAAAATCAAATGTTGTAATTAAAGTGCTACAATAACTGTAAATGGACCTTTCTGAAGATGTGCTACGTAGCGCTACGCCGTAGTAGCACTAACAATGTTTTTCTTATTCTTATTTGATTTTCAATAAATATCGTTAATTAAAGCTTTGAGTTTGTATAAAAGCGTAGGCTTATTACATAGGAATACTACTGTACGATCACACCAGGTCATTTACGTGGTAGACAGAGAGGGCACAGTTCTAAATATAATATCTAGCCTTAGAGGTATGACGTACTTCTTTTAGATTTTTTACTTTTCATGCATGTGCGCAGCTTTTGAAGACTTCTAGGAATAGGTGATTTCCTCACCTCGCTAGCAAAGAACTGGCAGTCGGGCGCGCAGGTGCCGAGGCTGTCGACGTAGGCGCACTGGATCACGTTCTTGCCGCCCTGGAGCCCTTTGACCACGTTGATGGCGGTGCGCGCGATGGCGTAGGCGCCCGCGAAGCACGGCGTGGCCGTGGCGCAGCCCTTCGCCGCGCATACCGCGTCGTTCCCGCTCATGATGCACGACGTCACGCACTCTATCTAAATATTAATTGGTCATATGCTAATGTACACGAAGCTCGTCACGCCTGTAAAGTTAGATATTTGGCTTCCAGTGCTTTTTAACTACCCCGTTAGGTATCTGCCGTCATTATATAACTATCTTCTCTCAGGCCGCTTAAACTCTTCTAACCGCACTTTGCCACGAAACTGTCTCGTGTTAAATATACGAGTACAGTGGAACGATATATATATTGAGGGTGATGATTAAATATAAAAATAAATCAGTTCCATATTATGTTTTCTTGCTGAGTACCTGTGGATCGATTAATTTACATTGTACTAGCCTAAACAATAAACCGCTAGAATAATGTCTAACAATATTGAAATTAAACCGTTTTATTACCTCATACCCACCTTTAATTACAATTCGTATTACTTCACGAAACAGCCATGTATAATATTATATACTCAGAGGACTATCACAAGCACAAAGTTTGGATGTGGAAATAGTTGATTACATACTAACCTGCTCCTGGCTCATGGTGCAGGGATGTACTGCAGCGGAGAGAACAGGCACCATGGTGTTAGCTCGGGCGCCGCCCACGACGGGCACACGGACCGTCTCGGGCGGCACCCGCAGGAAGTCCGCCAGGACTGTGTTGGCTCGCACACAGTTCAGCTCCACGCAGCCCAGCAGGGCCCTTGGATTGTATACACTGCGCAGTCGTTGAATTTCACCCACTAAGGGCACCATGCTCTCCACTGGTTCCGTAGCTACTATCGTAAAGGCCTGCACAATGTAATACTTTCAGCTGTACCAATTTTCATGTAACTTTATTTTTTGGTATTAAAAACGTAACATCACGCCTGTAATCCACGAAGGGGTAGGCAGAGGAGAGTAGTACACTCTCACGGTTCACCAGTTACGTTTTAGTCCCATGGAATAGGTGGTGAGTCTATTGCCACACTGGGCACAATTCCAGACTAGTCACTGTAGAAATTCTAAATCAGAAAAATCTAATAGCACCGGACCCGGGATTTGAACCCAAGACCTCCCGATCGGCAGTCGCGCTTGCAATCAATCGACCAACGAGGCAGTTTGCAGGCAGTTTTTAATATTAAAATAAAATTTAATTTTGAAATGTAATAATTAAGTGCTTTGGAAATATTGAAACTATTAATATTATTATATACTATTAAACTATTAATATTTGTCGTTGTACTAAATTATCTTAGAATCTTGTATTACATTTAGGATATTGTATACAATAGAAGAATAGAAGAACCAGACTTTGACAGTATGATAAGGTGACTGTATTAACTTATTTAAAGTTGCGTGTAACGGATTCAGTTATTTCAAAAATAGTTCAATTAATGTATAATATCTCGATGTCATATGTACATTCGTAGAATTATAGGAATCCATAGCGTAATAATATATTGCCAAATAACTTTTAATATGTATATGAAAAGCTGGAATTGAAAATGCGCAGTGTACAATGAGTATTGAACTAGTACCCACATTGTTTAGTCATACAGAGAATTAGTAATGGAAGTAAATCAATTCATAATCACCTCTGGACAAGTATTGCAAATCTGCAGGGCGATTTCCGTCAAAACCGGGGCGCTTTTTTCAAAAGTGTCGCATTCGTCGCGAGCCACAATAATTACGACTTTCGCACCCTACAAATTACCAAGTTATTACGATCTTACATCGAGTTTGCGGTGAAGTGTTGTGGGAAGAACGATTAAAAGATTACATTATTAACGCAATTTCAATTGTTATCTACAAGAGCTCCTCTTATAAACGATTTTAAAAAGGTTATCGGGTTACTCATATTAATTATTATTATTTGACTATAGTTTTGCTAACGCTAGGCATCGCTCCTACTAATAGCTTACTCAATACTTATTATAAAAATGAATCAGTTTTATTATTTTCCAAATATTTGTACATATTTTTATTTAACATGATACGTAAGCCGTTTTCTAGACATAAACGTGAACGGTAAACGTATTCGTCATTGCTTTTGACCAAATTATGAAACCTTTAGTGGCTATAATCGTGGCTCAGTATATATAAATTTTATTTTAATCTAAGTTGTCTTACCTTTAAAGCGTCGCACAACATGTGACGACCGGAGAATGACGACACCTTGCACTTGGTGTCCACGTGGCTTAGCTCCATGCCGTAGCCGCACGTCGCGCATATGTCATAAAGAGCAATTTCGTCTAGCAACGGACATTGTTTCAACAATAACGCTAGAGGCTGACCTGCAAAATACAATTTGAATTTCATCATCATCAGCCTACTTCCGTCCACTGCTTGACATATGTAGGTCTCTGCAATGGCACACCACTGACCGCAATCTTCAGCTCATATATCATCACGCCAGCTAGCTGGAGGGCGTTCTACGCTACGTTTGTCAAGTCGCGGTTCCACTCCAGAACACGTCTGCTCCAGCAGTTATCGGTTCTGCGACAGATGTGACCACCCCACTGCCACTTCAGCTTGCTAATCCTTTGGGCTATGTCGATCACTTTGGTTCTCTGTCGGATCGCCTCGTTTATGATGCGATCCTTCAAAGAGACGACGAGCAATATCCCTTTCTATAGCTTGCTGAGCGACCTTAAATTAGTGAACGGCACCGTCATGTCAGTGTTCACGTCTCGACTCCGTAGGTAGGATGCACTCATTAAAGACTTTTTGAATTTACTATGGGTAAATTCAAAGTTTTGGTTATTTTGGAGAATTGATAAAGTCAAAGTATTAGTTAATTCAGGGAATTGGCAAATTCAATGTTGATAAATTTATAGAATTGGTATATTCAGAGTAATGGTAAATTCAAAGGTACCTGGACCACTCTTTTTAGGTGCTTTTTATATTTTTAAAGAGTGCATAAATTTTCATTGTAATCTATAATTGTAATTTATAAAAAAATGCAATGTTCCTTGATAGGTAGTTACTTTAAACAGTAACCTGTGCAGCCAGCAGCTCCGCAAATGGTGATCTTCATACCAGCTGGGCAGGTGCTGTATGGAACGGTCATCACTCTCGGTTGACTCACGGTGGCACATATGGCATTCCGCTTTCTAACTTCAGTTACCGGTCTGCTACAAACTCTCCACAAACCCCTCCAAAGATTCATTTTAACTTCACAAAGAATTTTTTTTGCATGTATTTTAAGTTTTATCTAATTTTTTTCACTATTTCATAATTATAACATTACAAATTTAGTTCGTTTCATTTTAATTTATGACACGAAAGACATGAAATCCAAACAAGACACTATTTGACATTCAGCATAATTCTTCTTTTTGATTCGCTTCCAAATAGAAAAGAAATCATCTGTACGTGATGTAGATCTTTATTAATATTGATATCTAATATATCATTAATTTGGTATAATATTTTATGAATATATTGCACTAACTACGTCTGTAAATGTGCTATCAGCGACTTTGCCGCTCCACAATTATTTCTTGTGGCAGTTATTACATTTGTTATAATAGGTACATAACGCCTCGAAATAATTATTTAGCACTTTGAATTAGTCTGAATGAACCAAATATAATGTTTTAGGTTAAGCTGAATGATTCGATTTGTTCATTCGAAATTTCGTTAGGACAACTATCGATGTATTTTGTTTTGACACATTCTCACGTCACTACTTTGTAAGAACTTCACTCGCTAATTCATTACCGATTGCTGGTCTTACAATTCAATCATTTGGCGAAAATAAAATTCTACTGATAAAATTGTGTGAATAACAAATACGTTCGTGAATATTTTTTTTATTGGTTTTCAAAATCACTTCCAACATTCTGTTACGAGGCGTAAAGATGGTAAGTTATTATTTTACGTTGTCTTATATTAAGTTATCCAATGTTAAAATGATTATACTGTGACAATTAATTGCCACTAAAGTTCACTAAATGCTTCGTATATACGTTGCATTGAAATTTGAGTGTAATTAATTGTGCAAATATGATTATCTTGTTTTACCGGCATGCGATTACTGGAGCCATTTTGAGATAAAAGTAATGGCCGGGCGGCCATGTCACATCACAAATCACATGTTAAATTTGTAGAATATCAATTTCGGGTCCCACAATGGTGTCGGTTTTTTCAGTTTATATAAACAATAAGTGCTATTAACTGATCGATTACTATCGTTCATCGATCCGTTTCTAATTTCACGGTTCGGCTATGTGCATAGTGGTAAATTAATTTTCGGTGCATATTTCTCTAATGATATATTTAACTTAATAGGAAAGACGATTACAGTTATGGTGACTTCATTAGAACTATCTATACACTGTATATTTCGAAGTAAAATCATCTTAAAGTCATATTTTACTAATTTGAGTTCTTCACATAATATTGATAGTTTAGGCTTAATGCGAAATATTTTTTTCAATCGTGTTGTCATTAAAAAATTTTATCACTGTTAAATAGATGGATGGGGGAGTTGTTCATCCTCATCCAGGAGTGGTGCATGGTGGTGTGCCGGGAGTGGTGCATGGAATGACGGTCCACACTACAGGGCCAGATGGAGAGCATCCGCCCCACGGTCCCAGGCGCCGCTTCCAAAATCGTCCCAAGCCTCCTAATAACATAGAGCGTTTGCCCCTTGATGAAGCAGCCAAGAGGGTAAATTATGAGTCCTTAGTGTAATGTCATTTCATTAAAGCGTTCTTATATTGTGCCATCAACTATTGATGCCAAATTTTTCTATGTGAAAATAAATACAATAGGTATGATGTCAACACTGAGTAGGAAGATTGTCTTAGTGTCTGTTTACACATCTTTTCTGGATCTTTCAAACCAAGACACCACATTTCAAATACTGCTAAAGACACAACTTGGTGATATAAATTCCATAGATTAAACTCTATAGAAAGATGTCCTATACATTAAATGATATATTTTGTAATAATTTTCACTAAAACCGGAAATGCAAGAAGCATATTCAGTCTATGAGCATACAGATATTGTGCACTTGTTGCTCTATGCTTACTTCATAAGTAACATAGTTCAATGGCAGCATTCCTTAAGAATTGCAAAATTCCTATCAATAGTTTTGCTTTTAATTCTTAAATAGGGTATTATGACATTGAATGTACTGTTATTTTGATTTTTTCCATTTGATGTTAAAATTTATTATGACATTTGTTTTGAAGGAAATGGAAGCACTGCCGACTAAGACCCCAGTGTCTGTACTGCAAGAGCTGCTGGCGCGGCGTGGTACTGTGCCAAAGTATGAACTAGTGCAGATTGAGGGAATGATCCATGAGCCCACCTTCCGATATAGAGTCACTGTCGCAGACTTAGTTGGTACGTTGGTAGACTGCACATTCAAAATTTTAAATCGAGGCATAATTCAGATATATGTAGTAAGATTTCAATTTCGAAATTATTGTTTCTGGTAAAAAAAATCTATGCATTTCATTACAAAATACTTTACTGTTTTTATTTACAAATATTTCCAGTCCTTATCATTATCAAGCCTTTTATTGTTCCATTGCTAGACATGGGTCTTATCCTAGGAAAATAAGTGTTAAGTTTACCATATCAGTCTGCCATGCTTGCTAGTGAGATTGTATACGTATACATTGCCATGATTATGTTCAAGTCAAAATACTGGTTGATATTCGGGTCAAGAAATTATAGTATTTCAATAAAATATCAAAATATTTCAGTAATTTTGACTGTTTGTCACTATGATTTGTAAATAAAAACGTAACATCTGTAATCCCCAAAGGGCTAGGCAGAGCAGTGTAGTACAATCCCAAGTCTTACTAAGTACTTTTACATCCCATGGAATAGGCGGTAAGCTTATCAGATAAACCAGGCACACTCTTGAGACTACTTGAAATTCTAAATTACAAAAATTTTACAGTACCCAACCAAATAATGCACTTGTAACCACTCGACCAACTAGGCAGTAAATGTTTCATCGAAGCAGTCAAGTTAAATTTGTATTGTACACAAATTATACAAAGACATTATACAGTAAATAACAGGAATCTTGATCAATGTGGAAATATTTAGTTAAAGATAAGAAATTTCCAGAGAAATCTACTTTGTTAAACTTATGATTCCCTATTGCAGCTATGGGCACTGGTCGATCTAAGAAAGAAGCTAAACATTCAGCTGCTAAGGCTTTGCTGGATAAGTTGACAGGTGCTACGCCAGCTGATCAGGCAACAAATGGCAATGTACCTGAGACGTATGTATAAACTTTAGAGGATTTTGATGATATTCATGATAAAACAAATTTATTTAATTTCATTATGTTTTTTAATTAAGTTGCTAAATATCTCTTTATTATTATTATACATATGTCCACTTACCAGCAGGTGGTTCTTGACCAAATATATATAAAAAAGAATACTAAATTACATTTTTATGTAAACACAAGTGTATTTATTTAACATTTTTGTTTTATTACAGGGGTGCACTTGTTTCATCGTTTGAAGATAAATTAATGGGTAATCCTGTTGGATGGTTGCAGGAGCTTTGTATGTCTCGATTTTGGCCACCGCCTTCATATCATGCTGAAAATGATGATAATGTTAACAGACGTAAGTAACTAAATAATGAGAAAAAATACTGTAAATTTTTAAACACATTTATGACATACTTTGCAGTATTATTTGGGAATTTGCTTTTACTTCATACTTACATATACTATGTTCCTATAATATGTTTATACAATGGCTTTTAACAGCTGATAAACGATATCACATAATGAAGGCTGCTAGTTGGGAGTTGGAGATCAAAGTACAATACCAACTATATGAAAGAAAAAAATAAAATAAAAGTGCCTATGTGATTATTTTATATTTCTTTTTTGTAACTCCTTTATTTGGTTTCAAGACTTCAGAAATTATTGTTAACATTGGAATAATTTAATGAGCTTAGAAACAACGCCCATTTTGAACTAAATTTATCTTCACTGGACAGTAATAATTATGAATTATTAAAAAGGGGTAGTTGCCTACCCGATTGTGGACTACTGGTTCCCTGTACCGTAATATGATTACAAGTACTTATAAACTGTTATGTAACAAAAGTTTTTTACTTAGACTTTTGTCAGTTACTGTACATTCAAAATGCTTCTGATAATTCATATTAGGTATGTTTGTTTTCATTGATGAAAATTTTGAATGAAGTTATCAATTCCAGACATGGATATTTTATTTAATCACAATCAATTCTGGATTTTTAGTATTAAAATGCATAGTTAAATTCACGAAATTATTTATCCAGTAAATTATATTTTTCTTTAAAAAACTTTCAATTGGAATTATTAAATTCTAGGTTTGCCACATGAGCGTCAATTTACTATTGTTTGCACACTTCTTAAACGCCGAGAGGTGGGCACTGGCAAATCTAAGAAGTTGGCTAAACGTCAGGCTGCATACAAGATGTGGCAAGCTCTGCAAGATAATCCCCCGGAATCTTTTCAGCCTGAGGAAGAGGTACTATATTGTATAAGAGCAAATGTATTAAATAAAATTCGTATATTTATTTATCTGATAACACAGTGTTTTGCAATGTATTTACATACATTTCCCACAGTTAAAATTTTTTTTTTTGCTTTCCTTCATTGCATAAACATTGTCAATTTGTTACGTGTATCAGTAACCGATATGTATGTACTAAAATCCCTTAATCGATGTGTGTCCTTAATAGATAAGTGGCACTTGTGACATTTTTCAAAAAGGTTGCTACCACTTGGCCAGGTATTTTACTATCTTTCGGTCGGCTCATGAATGGACAGAAGGATTACTAACAAAAGGAATTGACACTAATATTACATGTTGTGTTTTAGGGCGGAGTGGCAGCCCGTTATGCCGACTTGAAAGATAGTAAAATCTCCACACTCACCACCAGCCACAGCCACAAGGTGTCTCAGTTTCACAAACATCTCAAACAATCTATCGGCCCCAACCTGGCCAAGTTGCAGGTATGCAAAACTCTTTATTACTATGCATGGAAATATTCAGTACCATTGTTCAAAAACGAATGCATGTCATAAACTTGGTTTTGTGTGTGTAGTTAGTTAGGTATCATATTGTGGCTACTCAGAGTGTTAATTGATTTTGAAATATTTGTTATGTTATTTCAATTGAAATAATTGCTGCATTTTTCCACAGGTGACTCCTTTAAACAACAAAGATTTTAATTTTGTGCAATTCCTGCAAGAAATTGCTTCTGAGCAGTCCTTTGAAGTCACTTATGTTGACATTGAAGAGAAGTCAATGACGGGCCGCTGCCAATGCCTTGTTCAGCTTTCTACTTTGCCAGTGGCAGTATGTTATGGATCAGGACTAACAAGCAAGGATGCTCAGTCTTCAGCTGCCCAGAATGCACTTGAGTATCTCAAAATTATGACAAAGAAGTGAGTAGAACCTACATCTTACGACATCAATTATTCACGCCTGAAGCTACATTATGTGAAGTGAATGATTATGTATTTGGGCACTATCACATATTAGATTAATGTTGTCAAAATTTCATATTCATTGAATGAGTTGAAGTGACATAGAGGCCAATAGTTGATGTCGTTAGATTGTGAGTCTACACTTATCTTTATCACCACTTCCTTTTTGAATATGGCATTCAAGCCAATGTGCTGTCAGCACTTCGGGTTATGCTATATAACTGGCATATTTGCAGTGCATTTACATATGATTTTTTTTTATATGCGTTCTTCTTGTTTTAGACTTTTTTAATTCTTTTAAAAATATTTCTTTGCTATTAGAGAGATTCTCTCTTAAACACAAATTGTAATTACTAAATTGTGGCACTTGATAGACGGAAAACTGGGTTTAAAAATTTAAATTTAAAGTTTCGCACCAGCTCCAGGTTGTGTTTAAATTAATGAAGTCACATATAATATTCTGAATGCCACAATTCATTATTCTAGAAAGTAATCAATCTGCACTGGCAATTTTTTTATTATTTATATTCTCAATTCTTATGTAAATGAGGTATGACAGATTTCATTGATGTACATTATAATCTACTAATTACAATTTTAATTTTATGCGGCAACATAGAAGCGCTATGTGAAGAACATGTGTGTCGTAGACTGAGCATTTGCAAAGCGTGATAAAGATTACATTTTAAATTTTCAAGAAATACTGTTACTGCTAATGTGCGAGGGTAAATAGCATAGCCCGTTAACTTAAGGAAACAAAGTATGGAGTGGTCTCATAAAAATACAAGCTATACTTTGCATAGAATTAGTGTAATTTTCCCAGCGTGGAAATTACTCAATAAAACTCATAAAAATTAAAAAAAAAACAATAAAATAAAAAAAATGTAAAAAAAAGTGTGGACTATAAATTTCCAGTTTAATATTCAGCATTATTTAGGCATGTTTTTCCATTCATAATCAAATATCTACTTATCGGAAAATGTTAGCTTTTAATGTATATTATAATCAAAGATAGCCACTTTTTGGTGTTTTAGTTAAACAGCCTTTCCTTGTATAGATTTCTTTTCGTATGGTGTGTACGCGTTTTTTAACATGCTGAGCATTAAACGGAAAAATATTCTCAGCTGGTATTGTCTTGTTGACGAACTGCCCGACCTTTGCTTTGTAAAGAGCTCCCATGTTGCAGTTGAACTTACAAAGTGCAAGGGTTGGCACTCGCAGGTGACTTGTAGCACATTCGTGAAAAGGCAGGATTGTTGTAAACTTTATTTCTATTTTATCAGTGATTGTATGGTTTTCTTTTGAATACATGATAGAAAACTTTGCAGGGAAGCTGAGAACTATGTGTTAGAGTGAATATGTCACTGGAATTAATGGTTGCGAAGTTAGGATCCCTTGCCTGTGAAAATGGGCATTATTTTAATGCAAAGTATAGAGGTTGTAACATTTTCTACCTGTACAGTATCGTCGTCTTGCTGTCGCCGGTGATCGGCAGTGACGAGGGTATTGCACTCACCCAGTTTCTTTTAAATTGAATGGTGTGAGTTCAACCTGCCCGCCATAACATCGCACTGTTCAAGTTAGAAAAGACTAATTGGAGTAAAGGAATGGAGTTCTGTTCAACCAAGACCAACTAAATAAAATTATAATGTCCGACCATCGAGACATCGAAGTTCACGTGTTATACTTTTATGTTTAGTCAGTCTTGGTTTTACTTATAATAAAAAATATGTAATAAGTAAGAATCATATAGCAATAGAATATTGTCACTTACAAAAATATTTTAAATCTCACCCTTGCTATACTAATAAATGTAAAAACGTGAGTATTGAATTTTCTGTATGCTATGAATTGTTTTTGCTCTTCAATAAAGATTGGTGTTGCTTCAAATTGTCTCTTTTTTATCAAGTCTATCATTAAATTTCTAATTATGGTGTGGTCACAGACCTATTTTTCGTAAATTAGTTGGTTGCCTTAATAACAGTAAATATTTAAAAACGACAAAGATCATATAAAGACCTTGACTGAAGTGTATGTACATGTAATATATTATATAAAACTAAAATTTTAGCTCAAAAATGCAAATGTTATGAAGGTCTCATTAAATTAACTTTCATGTGTAATATCCTGTCGTAGAGGCAGTTTTATCGCTTAAGAAAATTAGATATAAGACAATCTAGAATCATTTATGAATGATGAGGTAACGTAACATCTCGCCTCGAAGGGGTA
>DWMF01000056.1:0-21088 GCA_018244815.1 Parelbella polyzona | reverse complement strand
GAAATGGCCATAAGTGGCAATTTTTTTACGAGCATTCAACTTTCTCATGGCACGGTAAATATATGGCCACAGTTTTATCGACAGCTACACTAAGCCCAGTAGATCTCTTGGCTGGTATACTCGTATATACTTTCTAGATACGGCTTAGTGATTTGCCCATGTATCACCATCGGCACTAATCCATAGTGAGTGATATGTTCGCGGCGAGTTATTATTAAATGTGTATATCATGGAACAGTACAAATTAATAATTAGTGAAAAGTGGAAGTTTTACGCTCTTTTGGCTACCCCTACGGTTAAACAGGCGTGATGGCATGTTATGTACACGTTACGAGCACGCTTATAAATATTAATAAAACGATTAAGGATAGATTAATTTCTAAGTAATAAATGACTATTTTTGATGCGAGTTTACTATTATCTATTGTACACGGGCATTTGTGTAGGTTTTAATCGAAATAAAAATTGATAAATGAATTTGTCCGATCGGTAGACGATGAAAATTGTTTGTCTCTACTCATCTCAACAGAATACAAGTGTGACGATATCTACGTATAATATGTACAGCGTATTATATTTTGTTTGGTTCCTTAACAATATGATACAATTTTTCTTTGTGTTCATATATTGTACCATTAACGCGGTGTTCTCACGTACATGTAATAAAATATTAGAACTAAATATATTAATGTTACTCACAAATTCATCTATCCTTACAGACAAATCCCAGCAGTGGTATAGAATTGGGCGAACACAATACCTATAATATAATTCAATTTTAAGTCCAATAAGCAGTCAATCCGGTTTCTAAGTGTTGAATTCGAAATAATAGAAATACCAGCTAGGTTTATTCATAGTAATAAGAATGTTGATCATGTAGGCAGCTTTGCCACCTCACTTGAAGAATTTATAAAAGATTTTATAATATACTTAATTCTATAATTAATGTTACATACAGGCCATGTCAGCTTTTGCATTATATACAAACAAAATTTTTAGCCTCAGTAGCGCTCTATTTATTCAAAATATACAGGTATGTATATATTACAACATTTCAATTTATTTATACATTTTTTTAAATTCTTGAAACAAACACTCTACATATGATATACTATAGATTAAGCACAAAATAAATCAATAAAGTTTCCATTGATGGAAAGGATATCATACTTTTTGTATCTCGTTTTAAAATGTCACACCCCTATCGAGTGGTGCAAGTACCTACATTTTTGTGCTCCAGCTAACAATAGCCTGACAGAAATCGTTACTTCAGCAGTATAGACGCTTTTTAAGTGTCTATTTTCTATTATTGCTTGCAGTGCGTGCAATAACTTATATTGTATTGAATACGTTTGTATCCATATCGGCATGTATGCGCATCCGTATGTATTCATATCCGTGTAGTCATCAAATGCAAACCAAATTCAGGGTATTCTGAAATTATGTGTGAACTACATTTATTGCAGATAATACAATTTTAAAATATAGATCATAGGAAAAAGGCCTTCAGTGGAGGTTTATGTCCAACACTGGACGAAGACAGGCTGAGGATGATGATGATAATGATTTTAAACATTAATAATATGTACATATAGTAATAAAATAGCAGATTTACAGGCATAATTTCTTAAATTTATATGGTGAAATACGCACAGAAATTTAAGAGTTCTTTATTTAATTTGCATGTTTTGAACGGAATAAAATTAAATTAAATTTGTTTCATAGCGTAATATTGAGCGTTCAGAGCTGTGGGTCACTATAATATTGCGAAGATGTGCGGGCGACATTTAATGGCTTTATAGTAACAATTAAAAGTATTTTTAACTTCGGATGGTACTTAAAACAATCGATTAGGCAACTATCGTTAACTCTTGTCGAAAGTATTGAGAAAACATAATTTTGTGACGCATAAATTACAGTCCACAGTAAGGCAGCAAGATGAAAAAATTACAGTAGCAATATTATAATGTGTACTGTTCAGTTATTTGATACGTTTAAAGTGTTTAGCATTTGTTCCTTTAAAAGCCGTTTTGTATAAACAGAAGTACATATAAACATTACAGTTAAATACATTTTCCATATACGTATATACTGGAATTTTTATATTTTGAAGCGGAAAATAGAAACTAAGGGTTTTCACCGGTTGGCTATCTTACTCTTCTTTCTTCTCTTGTATTAAATGGAAAATAAATTGCAATTATTACGAGTTCTTTATTACCAATAATAATAAAATAATTACTTCGTGTTACTAAGTAGCTAGATACATTTGTGCCCAATGTCAAATGGGTGTGAAGTCCAGCTTAAGGTCAGTCAGTTCCACTGCTGTCATTGAGGGCTAGGCTGTAACATAGTGTGTCTGGTTACCGCACCCTTCAAACGGGGTCAATGTAATGCAAATTCTGTTGCTTAATGGCAAACATATTTGTACCGACTAGAGCCATCGCTAGCCTCGTCCTAGACACTCTGATATCGCAATATGCCTTTAAGAAATAAGCCATGGAATAAACAGTTTATCCGGATATGGAGCACGTCTGTTATAGGATTTATCGTGTAACATCCAGAGCGGGCCGTGGGCTGACGATTGATATACCCCATTGAAGTACTTCAAGTATAATGCGAAACTATTTGAAAGCAAGCAAACTTGTCTACAATTTCTTTTGTACTTTCCCGTAGGCGCATTTGTAGAGATATCAAAAGCTTTATCTTATATAATCATCCATTTATTAATTAATGATTATTTTATAACTACCATTAAAAGAAATATGTTTTTGGTGAAATATTTTATCAGATAACTTTTTTCTTTTAAAAACTGGTAGTTTTAGTTTTTTTAGTTAGATTTAAATAATCGTGGACTGCGGCTTGTGAAACTGCATAAAAACTTCCTCATAATGGCTTTATTGCCATTATGTGGCAATTGATTAAAATATATGTTACTTTATAAGTTAAAAAATTGTATTCCCATGTAGTTAATTAGCCACTTAAAGAAATTAATTTTAATTAATTAGAAGCAAGTGTTTGAGATGTTATCGAGAGCTCGCGGCACTAATTAAGTTGTGTTGGTCTCTACGTGCCGCTAAACATGCGCCGAGTTAATGCTCTACGGTTTTGGATACAAATTCTTTATTTTTGATTGTCTCTACGTCTCTACTTACATCTCTACCATCTCTACCAATTTCTTTTAATTGTATTAAAATGACATAACGTTAGGACTAGAGTCCTGCAACGTTTTAATTTTAATAAGAATAGTGTGTTTGATCTAATCTGGTATATGGTGCAGTAAAAGGCCAGTACATGCAAATTTTCTTGATTCACGATATATATATGGAAATATTGTGTTCGAAAATTAAATTTGGAATTCGATATTTTTATCTAGTTTCTGATATGTATATTCAACATAAGATTGAAGTCATTGCAACAGCCTACAATGAGCATTGCGAATTTGATTCCTGGCTAGTGTAATATCCGAATGATAGACTTAAGCTTATGTTCGTCATAGTGGTTAGTTATGGCACCGAGAAACGGCTCCTATCTTAGTTAATATATTCTACTGTAGTTCGTTACTAGAATGCATGTTATTTTAATAATAGTACTTACTTTGAAATTACAATATCGAAAGGAAATAACTTTAACTACAACAGATTTTGATTTGAAAGTAATTATGAGATGGAAGAAAAAGTATTTGATATTGTGTTAACAATAGTACACTTTTCTGAAGGAAGTCAATCTCAAAAGCTTCCCCCTTTCTACGACTCATATCAGTTTATAGATGATTATCATATCATACATAGGTATTTCTCAAAGCATGTGATAAAACTCTATCTTCACCGATCTCTACCAGTCGCTATTATCTGACTGAACCTTATCACATCGTATCTATTAGTATATAATTATTTATGTATCTGTGTTAAAAAGTGCCTATTGTTGCAAAGTATCACCTGGTACTATTGCCTGCACAAAGCAAATTATCCTTTGAGCTACTATATTTCATAAATGAAACCTAACAACGGGCCCAGTTTTATTCATTTGTTGACGTTACGAGGTCGCGGCATGGTAGATATAATCTATATCTCATTTGTTACAATTATAGACCGTAGTTAACTAATCCACCCAACAAAGACTTTGGTCTTGACTTTGGCATTTTGACTTGTTTTTATTAAAAAATGCACTTAGGACCAGCCAGCACATAGACATATTTTCACATTACCACGTACTAAAATTTCATAGTTTTGTTAGCCAACGAAAACAAGATTAAAAATTTGTACTTTTGGAAACAGTACTTTTTGGATTCTTGTACATTAATCTATAATCGTATTAGAGTCGTTAAAATTGTTTTTAAGGTCATTCCTCATATTCTCTCTCGCTTTTTAAATTAAATAATATATTATTATAATTAAACGAGCACTTCAGGCATATCAGGTAGTCAGACGCAGCTGTCATAGTTACATAAAAGTTTTCTTACTGTATCAATAATCTCTACTATAAACAATTTAAAATATTTCAATAATCTGTTGACCCAAGCCTAATAAAAAATTCTAACAGTTTGAAATAGAGCACCTAGGTACGGAACGACCAAGCTTCCACTAACTGTATGAAAACACGAGAAATTGATGGTTAGACGCTGAAAAGTTGTAACATAGAGAATATCAAAATAGTCATATCGATAGAGTATGACCCACTCCCACGCGCGTCGACCTGATAACTTACAACTTTGGAGTTAGTACGTAATAAGTAACTTGAATATAAATCCAAGAACTATATTTTATATTGTAGAAGTTCTAAATTACTGTTCATATTTCGTAAAATATATTCTTATCAGGTGTTGATAATTTAAACACTCATAACAATTAAAAGCACATACATATATACTACAAGCAGACCTACCTATCATATTATTAATTCAACAAACATACATATAGGTACATAAAACGGACAGTAGTCAAAATTTAATTCTGATTTGAAATTACTCAGTAAATACAGTATGACTCTACATTATAGGATTTAAATCAAGTTATTGGCTCTTTAGACAAGGTTTAATTATTAAATATAACGTAGCGATTGAGATGAAATAATTAAGCGTTGACAACGGCCCGGCATTTCTCAATATTCCGAAATAGCACTGAATCACCCTGTAGACACGAAGCTCGTTTTAGAAATCAATTTGTTAATTATCTGCACGACGGGACTTTAGTCACTTAACCGACTCTACGCGCGTAACGATAAAACGCTCCAAACAGTTCATGTAGTTTAATTAACGGAATCGTCTCAGGGTTACGATGTTATAAACTTAATTTTATTTGCCAACAACCTTGTTAATTTTTGTATAACATTAAATTACTGTAACAATTATAACATTATAATTATTAAATTGATTAATTAATTAACAACATATTTTACTTACAGTTAGATTTCTATTCCTGCAGAGATTTATAGGTGGTAACAACCACTGCTGCTACCACCCCATTTGTTACTCACTTTACTCGAAAAAAAATATTCTACTAACTTATTTTTTACTCATGCAAACGTCCGTTTTTAGCGGCAAATTCGTCGATCGCTTGCAATGCAACCTAAGCCTCGAGTTATTTATTTAATAGCCGCAAAATAACGCAATTGTTTTGATTAATGATATAATAATCAATAGTTTTTGTTCGAGTTCGCCATTACGTCGGAACATTATTCGGTTTGTAATTAATGATTCACAATAATATAATCGTCTCTAATGTTATTAAAACTGTTTGAACTCAGCCATATTTTACTACCAAATCCATTAAAAAAATTTTGAATAAGAATAGTAAGTTGTAAAGAAAGACTCCTATATTTTAACTATACTACAACGACTACTTAGTAGAAGAAAAATAAAATGAAAATGAAAAATGAGTGATAAAGTTGACGCTTTATCAAATCTAAATTTTAATACTTCAGCATATTTTTATTATTATCAATAGTAAATAGCGTATATTTGATGGTCGTACGACTGGGATTTATGCATCTTTCTATAATTTAGCAGATGAATGTAGGAATCCCTTACGGCAATATATTAAGTTTAATAAGTTCTTCTGTACACCCTGAAGCAAGTACAGTAACCCGATGACATAAAAAGTATAACTTATAAGGATTATAACTCTATTAAATTTTAACTCTTTAATCACGATCCAGAAATATTTTTGAGAGAATCTAATTTTTTTAGGGAAACCTTTCGGAACTCTACACAATTTTGCTTCTTATTATATACCAGTGAAGATTGACTTCAAGTTGATAACGGTCACAATGACATTGCTATGGTTTTTCTACCGTAACCCGACCGTGTCCATGTCAAAGGGCAGATTGAAATAAACTCTGAACAATTTCGGTCAAGCGCGTGTTGTGATTAGGTAGTGTCCTACATATATTATAATTTTACTGACCAAATCAGAAAACAATTATAGAACACAATAGAATATATTGTTGCAATAATTTACCAAAAGTCACAATTAAAAATAAATAATTTAGGATAAAGTTTATAGTAGGCAAAGTCGCCAAGGCATGAAACATCTATTGAAGCCTTATGGAAACCAAAATATCTCTTCTTATGATTAACACTTTTACAGCTTGAGCAGATTACCATCACATAAAAGCCAAACGTTTGCAAAACTTTCTATTCAAAAATCGACGTATAATAGAGTTTATAATAAAACAGCAAGATTTTCTTTGACCGGGCAGTGACTAGATGAAGGCAAATCACACGGAACCCAGATTACCATCGCCATCGCCTTTGTGCTACGTCGTGACCCCGCCGCGGACAGCGAAGATAAGGCCACTTCCATACTAGCAGTTGTTAAAGTCAACATAGAAAGGTTTTAAGTTGCACACGTGTACTACAAAAATGAAATTAGATTCTTATTAAAATCGTATAACGTCATTTTATCTAGGCGTATATAATAAACTTAAAAATATATTTCTAGAAAATGTGTTTGTAACTTTAGGTTGTATATTGTGGAAAATACGTGAATGATAAGTTTTCTAAAATGTAATAGAAAATACATTGTATAAACGACAACAGTCGCTATAATGTTAGAAGACAAATACTCCGCGTAATTAGGGACGATAATCAAATGTCAGTTACTGCTGTTAGTAGCAGTCACTGAAGTTTGATTAATTATCGTTCTTAGAAACAATTTCAGCAAATATATCCTTAGGAAGTAAAAAAAATAAAAACTTAACGCTTAAGATTCACAATTTCGCCACTATTCCAAAAACAAACAGTCCCCCTTTATATGCAAATGGACTAGTTGTACGCTTATATAGAATTTTACCCAAACTTAAGGAGGGGCGGGGAGGGGTTCTGTTAAAAGCAATAGCAATTATTATCAACCAGATGGTAATGTATTAAAATGAAATACATACTATTTTTATTAAACATTTATAAATCATCATAATCATGTCAGCCTCTACCGTTCTACTGCTAGTCATAGGCCTTTCCCAAGGTGTACCACAAAAATAAATAACGTAACATCACGGCTGTAATCTTCAGGGAGAGCAGTGTACTAGTGTAGGCAGAGCAGTGTACTAACTCCCACGTTTCACCAGTTACGCTTAAGTCCCATGGAATAGGTGATGAGCCTATTGCCATACACCGTGCACAATTCCAGACTTCGAGTCGCTACAAGAAATTTTCAATTAGAAAAATTTAATAGCACCCGACTCGGGATTTGAACCCAAGACCTCCCGATCGACAGTCGCACTTGCAACTACTCGACCAACGAGGCAGTCACAAATAAATATCATTAAATTAAAAATTTAATTAAACATTTAATTAACATTAAATATTTTAACAATAAACATTAAATATTATTTATAAATAACACATAACATTTTGAACACAAAACTTCTAATCCATAGTTTGAACATGGCACATGTTGATTGTCACAACCGCGCGTCTAGATACCTCGTCGGTACACAGCCTTATCCTCTTTATTGTTACAAATATATTTTTAACGACAATCCTTTTCACATAATTCCCACGAAGTGGTTACTTCGAGCTATTATAACTTTGAGAATTTAGAAAAAGTTTAAGGTCAGCTTTTTATTAGCTCTTATTTTTTCCTTTTTATTTCTGAAAATTTAGAATCATTTGACAACGAGGAGCTTTCAATAATAAAACGAAGGCTATGTCTTCTTTTACTGCAAAGTTCATTTCACAAGAATTGAATTTGCAATAATACATGTTTTTTTTAAATCCATCGTCCGACGCCGGACAAGAACATTAACAATAATATAAGTTTTATTAATATAATATATTTTATCCGCTGCTCCGTAAACTTATTTATAGCGAAAATAAATTACTTTCAGATCAAGATATCTTCATTTTGCTAGTTGTAATGCAAAAAACATGCAGCTAGGGTTGCCACGTCGCTGATTTAACTGGATGATGTGAAATGTACGAACCATATTATTAATGTGTACCTACTACCAGATTAATAAAATAATATTTACACTCTTGTTACAGAGAATGTTTAAACAACTTTGTTAAGAGTATGTAATATATTGTAATGTTTATTTTGTAATAGTTGATATATCATAGAAAGGTATTAAAAATGTTAATGTTAGAAACCCAACAATTTACCCGACCCAACAATTTACTGAAAATATTTCTAATGCCTGTCACAAAAGTACAGTTTTTCAACTGTCGTATTCTCATTTATTTATTCATTTGTTTTTACTCATTTATTCGAAAGCACTAAGTTTTTAAATCAATGAATTAAAAGCCTTTAAAGATTTTTTTAAGCTCTTAAAATATTTTTGCCCCAAAATTAGACAAAAGTTGTTATTATTAATCATAACAGTTAAATAGATACATATGTCTGTTGTTTTTATTATAAAACAGGACAGTGCCAACCCTAGCTTTAGTATTGACAATCGTTACGATGAACAAGAGATAAGCATTACTAAAAAGAATCAACGAGGCGCGAATAATATTGCGGCGACCTAACGTCACACCTTCGACTCTACGTGTGTTTTTGTGAATAAATATCTTTTAATATCTTGGAAAAGCAATATCGTAATATAAGCAATATTGTATTCCTTTCTATAACAATATTACTAAAATCTCATCCTTTACATCGAAAACTACTGAGTTTTTTTTTTTATTTTTAAGAGTGTAGAACTTGAATGCATAACAAAGTAATCACAAAGATCAAAGAGTGCGCAGTACTGACCAATTAATATAGTACAGCCATAATTTATTTATATCATTCACATATTATTAATAACAAATACATATGGGACACTTCATAACCAGATTATTTTTCAAACATTTTTTGTCATCCACACAAACGTGCGGTAATATCGTTGTATTATAATATATACCTAATATACGGGAAGTTATAGATTTGCAAGCGCAGCTGTCAGTTTTAAACGAGAACTGAACTGTCTGTGTGTTATTTTGCAGAATAAAACAATTTAACCTTTAACTCGGCAATAAAAAGAACAATCAGAAATAAAAAAACTATAGATATGATGATTACAGTTTGTATATCGATAAGACTGACTTGGTTTTGCTCGGTTATACAGAGGACATGAGATCAATCTATAACATAATACCGATTTAGAAAAGAGGGGGGAAGTATCGTGAGTTCGAGATAGATATCAGCCAGCTAGAAACAATTAAAATACAACGTTTAACTTCCAAATAGAATATTACGTCATTATAAATGCTAAAATATCATTTTAATTTAACTCTACACCCGATCAAAATTCGTAAAGCAATTGGTTCCTGTACCGTAGGCCGCCACGCTCAGCAACTCATTTATTATTTGTCTATTAACAACCTACATAAAAAGTCAGAACGTGCGTAATATTAATATATATTATATGTTTTGCAATGATTCTTTAATCAATCTTACATCTGTCAAGGTTTTTTTACTCGAATATAACTTAAACCTTTTAAATTAATGATCGCAAATTAAAATAACTAATAAAGGCTATTTAAAGTTTTTATATACTTTCTGTAAAAAACCTCAGTTTACTTAAAAAGTAATATATTGCTTATATTGTGCATATTATTTAAGATCTAAATATCTCAAGTAATTCGCTTAAATAGAGTCGATATTTTTTAATAAGAATATGAATTAAAGGTTGAAAATGTCAGCTAAGGTATCAGGGGTAGTAGCAATTCAGTCTTAGATAGGAATCACAACTCGGACTGATTTATACTGTATAACGTTAAAGTTGTAACTTTGACCTGAGGCTTATGTAAACCCTTATTATTACACCCTGTTTAGATAAGGTTGTGGCTTGATCATGTAATGAGCACAAGGTACAACTTCTGTCCAAACTTATGGTGTCTTGAGAAATTAGGAGTTGATGTAGTGTATCTTGAGCGTCCTCACATTTCTTAAAAACTATATTGATAACTATGTTTACTCTATTTAAATTCACTATAAAAATGTTAATTGTATTATATTTGATTTGAAACTTATAAACTTTTAAACCCACTAACTAACGACTGATCAATATTCAACAAATATTAATACGGAAGATCAAATTTCAATAGTCAGTAAATTCGCGAGTTATTGCTCTCGGCTCGACCGACCGGTCGATAACCTTTCAGAATTTGTCACATAACCAACGAAATTTTGTTCAGTTTGCGTTAAATTTATTTTATTCTTAAGCCATTTCCGATCGTACAAATCTGATTTTATGAAGGTTAAACATGACCCAGTCGTTGCGTATTTTCTTATGACAATCTCATGATCCGCTATTTGCCATATGAAATATATGTAGATAGAGGATCATGTATAAAGTTCGGCCGAAATGGTACCACAGTTACAACTATTCCTACCGAGAAGCAATTGATGTTAAAAGAATTCGAGTTTCGGTCTTACGCAACATAATTATCTGTGAATGACGTCGTACAATACTGATACTGACTAATACTAATTGTACTCGGTTTGTTAATCGTGAACAATTTAGATCGAGTACTATTAGTAATAATTTCAGACTTATATTTAACTGACAGTACTATTTGAAAGTTATGAACAAAAAACTTCAACGAACTTAATTCATTATGTCTGCAGGCGATATTAAATTTTGAAAAAAAGTTTTTTTTTATTATATTATCATGATACGCTTAGAAATCAATCCAAATTAGAAACTTTTTGATGGAATAATATTACAAACTTAAGTAGTTGGCGATGTTTAATCAACTCTAGGCAGGGAAGTATTTATAAACTACGTACTGTCCCTACTTTGATGAATATAAAAAGCTTTCCATTATCTGTCTTAGAAATTATTAAACGATCGCAAAGCTTTGTCCTACTACAGGGCACGAGTATTTTCGACAAATGAGAGAGTCTCACAGCATAATCGACAATGGTAAGAACGGATTAACGGAGAGTCATTAAGTAGCAGACATAAAACTTGCAAGCTATCAGCGATTACTTAGATGAGCTGGATATGGATGCTCAACGAAGCAAGGGTGAAACATTCTCAAGATCTCGTCGAGATTCAAACTAGAGGGTTATTCCCAAAAGCCAGCATTATATTGTTCTTTGGTACACCGCAATTGTGTTTGAATAGCAATAGTCAAATTGTTTACAATCTATTGTGATCTATCAATTGTAAATACATAAATCATAGTCGTAGGTCGTTATAATTGGAAGTCCTTTCAGTAATTAATCGAAATATCGATTTAGGCTTTAATTCGTTATTCGGGGATCGAATTCCTTGTGTTCCCGATCGTGCCGATAAAAACGGGTCTCGTCTGCGTCGTAGCTAATGACAGAGGAATCTCTTTGTATGGCTTGGTATGTGTTCCACGAACGGGCAAACGATTGGGTACAATTAGACGTTTTGCGTCGAATTCGTCGGCCGCGCTTCATATTGTTTTTAATTGTTCAATGTTTAGGGTACCGTGCGCCGGACGACGCTGTTTGTCACGTAATCCATTCTATAATAAAGAAAAAAATGAAAAAGGCAGAGAGGAAAAAGGTTTGCTAGGTCCGTAGCAGGGTGAAATCCTTAAACTCTACCAACTTCCATGGAAAATAGACGTGACAATGTGTAGGTATTAAAGTAATAGAACAGTTCAAATTATTTCCTGTGCTAATGATAATAATACTGATAATTTGATTTCCCTTGTTGCTACTGCCGTTGTAAGTAGTAAGAGAAATGACAAAGCGCCTGCGCTCGTAGATCGCAAGAGATCTAAATTAACAAAGGACAAATATTTCACATAGGTATCAATCATCTCGTAAATATTTTAACTTTATAGACTTGCGGATTGGTAAAAAAAATATTCGGCGAAGTGCTTTGTGTCCTAGCCAGCTAGCTAGCTAGCGAATATGTCCATATCTCTAGACATTCGCTAGCAGTATGCTAGAATTCTTCCCTCGTCTCTCCCTGATGTTGAAGAACCCTGAAGTGCACAAGTAAAACATGTAATTACATGTAAGTGTAACTTGAATCATCAATCAGTCATTTATATTTTCTATATTGCGTACACTTATATTTTTTGTCTTATGATTTGTGTTATTATATGTATATATGTTACATTAGTGTGCAAGAAATAGATAAGCTGGCAGGTGAGATACCAATGCTATTAGAGATCAGAAGCAGATGGCAGACGGCAATGAGTTGCATCAGGTGACTTCAAATCCATTAGCTACCGACGTACCATAAATAATACATAATATTTATTATGCGTAAGAGGACAAGTCACACGTACACGGTAAGAAGTAACATAATTAAATACATCCAACTAACTATGTATATCGAGTTTCATTCAATTTGTACATTCGCTTTGATCGAACTAATGGCCCATAAAATACTGGAAAATTACCACAGGATCGTAACCAATAATGTTCGTGGGAAAATCCATACGACTATTTGTATTATATATCATATTATTATGTAAAGGGTGGATCAATGTATTCATATAAACAGAGGTGTCCGAAGAAAATATGTATAATGCAATCACGCGGAAGTATATTATATAGACTGACAAGTTGAGTAACTCCAAGCGTAGTATATTATGACAAATAACATGTAGAGTTTTGTCCTTGTTCAAGGTAACTAGGAAGATGTAGAGTCACGTTATATTTGCATTTACCTACATAATATAATATGCCTCATATCCGAAGAGGAATGTATATCACTCCTCATGCCTTTATACTTTCACTTTATATCATGTGCATTATTGTTTAAAACAAAATGTATTACTTATAGGAGTATCAACATATGCAAATAAAACTTTAGACTTTTTTTGTTTCGCAATATTTATTGTTTGCAATATTGCATATAATCACGCTGTGTTAGCACTAAAGTCAATTAAATGTATAATTCAATCATTTAGACGCGTTTACACCTTCGATTCGCTCTCAGTGTGGAAATCAAGACTGTCAATAAAATAGATACTTGTCTCACTGCAAAACTTCATCCACTAAAGACAACTAGCAAAGGTGACATGAAACAAGTGTTTCTTTACTTAAAATTCAAGCAGAAGATTAGACAGTACATGTGGTACGTAACCACAAAGCAGGTAAACTATATACATATGCACTTCAAATACACACATTTATACAAACAAATTTATATTTGGATACTGCACAAACGCTCATACTTATCAATCGAATACCTATCCTGTGGGAATCGAACCAAAACATCAACGGACTCAGCGACTAGTTCCTCAAACTACTGGACAGCAGGCAAGTCACATCTTCATCAGTCACTCTTTTATCGAGTACAGTCAAACCATCGCTCGCTCGCCTACAGTATGACGTCAACAGCGGATCCGGTCGACGCGAGAAAACAACTATAATAATCGATTGGTGTTTTTACATCGAAAAAATGTAAACAACGCGAACGTTTACGAGCGGAGCTGATTTCTTTATTTGTCCATGGCTTTATGTTGTCTCTAAAGCAAAAACTTTTAACGCTGTACAATACTTCTAATTCAATTTAAAATAGTATATAACCTGAATATTATTAGGAAATATTCTTGAACATGCGGATTGGGCTGTAGAGTATATATACACATATTTTTCTGTCCAATTGAAATACTTCCTGTGAACTTTGACGCACGTTCTTTATAAATAAAGACTAGTCTTATAAACGTCTTGTTTAAATGTAATGTTTCAACTAAAATATAATAGTTTGTTCCTGTTTGGAAGCGTAGGCTTGCATTTGTGTGATGCTAAAGCTATCCAACTAATCTAAAACGCTGGAATCAAATTTAAACGCCAACATGAAATAGTACCAATCAATTAAATACAGAGGTCTATGACTAGTAGTTACGGTATTATCTGGCCTATCATTACTACTGTAGTATGAGGAAATTCGTATGCTTTCAAAATATTATGAGTCTTTGAATCACTCCGCATACATATCTTTTGATTTTGAATTTGGCTTTATACCTCACCCGTATCCAGCGATGGCGATAGAGCCGTACATCGGGAATCGAACCCGTATTCACGATAGCATCGCCGCCCGCCGACCGACGGTATTCCAAAAATTCTCTACCGAGATAGCCGGGAGCGTCCGCAGAGGCAGTTGGATTATTACCATAATTGATTAAAATGTAACAATTGTATTATACTTTTACGTTAAATAACCCGAGTTTTGATGTCATTTTATAATAGACATTCAATACAGATCGGTTAGAGCAAATGATTAAAAATAATCGATCTTTAGTTCTTAAATTTAATTAACCATGAAATTATGATAGGCGCCCAAATTTATTCAGATCAATAAGGTTGTAATCAATAATCGGAAAAGTGTCGTGACGTCTTCGCTAAAAAATTAGGAATTCAGAAAAATAGCATATACATGTGACTTTACTATTTGACTCTCTATTATCACAAATATAACATTTGGATATAACTTAGTTTATATAACAAATATATTTAATTCATGTGGAACAGAACTATTATGGGCCGACATGGTTTACTGTAATTCAACCCTTCTCATTCTGAAAGGAAACCCGCGTCTAATACTGTATAAGAAAAGAGTAGATAAGATGGAATACTGTATGTGCCTCCATATTTCCCTAACAAGGAACTACTCATCTATTGTTCGTGAATCAAACGGCTTATCAAAATAAGCAATCAAAGGAAACCTAGAGTAAGTTGAGTAATATTAAAGTTAAGCTAAGGTTTAAATTTTAAATTCATTTTATTAAGACACCCTTCGTTAGCAATAAAATAACCTTCACTCAGAGTCCTTAATCATACAATTGATACTAATAACGACAATATGCCTAAGATTCATGTATTTACTCCAAATAGAAGAACACTAATAGCGAACGTTAAGGCTAAAATAGAACCATCTGTTTTATGAAATACTGTAAAAACAAACGAATATATTGTTAGGGGTTGCAACAGTCAGATCTTAAAAAGTCTCGCTTTATCCTCCCTTTATTATTATTCACCCTTTATTTAGACTCCCTTTATTAATAATCGAATTAATCAATTATTAAATTAATTTACATGAATGATTCTTCTGACGGTACAGCCGAAGCGTCAGGGCCGTATCATTCATGCTCGTATGTATAGCTGTGTTCCTTGCCTCCTTTTTTTATTTCTCGTCGTTTTTTTTTAAACCGCTGGAGGCTGTAGCGTTAATGTGCGTATGTAGTTTTAAACTTAAAGTTGTAACTTATCGTTGGAGGCATCGGCTCGCAACCGATTTTTCGAAGTTCATTTTTCTAAAAAATATTTTCATCGACCCGTTACCGAATTAATAATTCTGTTCCCGGAGCCGGTGCCGTAATTGGGGAGCTATCGCTGATTTGTTAATTATAGTACTCGAGGCTTGATTTAATTCGAAAATTACACGAAAATTACTGTGCCTGTTAAACGTTGCTTATTTTTGAGTATTTGTGCAAATATATTTTTTTTAATATATGAACTGCGAAAGCGACCAATGTAGAGACAATATAATAGCGTTAAATTTTTCTCTGCAGCTACTTTATAGCACTGTAGCAGCAGTTAAGATGTCTTAGTTCGCAGAGACTGCGGTGCGAATACATGAGGTGGACTATAATTTAACAAATAGAACTATAGGATTTCTCTCATCGCAGTCCGTCGTCTAATGACTACTTCCATGACATTATTACTAATATTCAGTGTGCCTGGGTGGGCAGCGCGTTACTGGACACTCTTAGGCAAAAAGCCTCTCGAAATGCGACGACAAATCACACAGACCAACTCTACATACATACAATAGGCAAAGCAAACAATTATAACCAGTAATACAATAGCAATAGAGGTGGAATTCCATCCATTATTACACTCGTTGGCTGAATGACATCCTGAGAGGGTCTGGAACAGAAACCATAAAGTTTAGAGCCAGTTACACTATAAATTAGTTTAATCGTCGATTAAAGTGAATAATGAGTTGGCGAATTTCCGTGATTTAATTTAAGACTTATTGGAGATTTATTATTAATTTATATACAAATATTTTACTTCAAAATGTTTGGTATATTATTATTTTATCAGCACGCCTGGTCTCTTACGATGTAAGTAGAAAGCATGCAGTGTTTAATAAGTATAGTGTATGTCTGGTATACGTACTATTTATTAAAGTTGTTGCTTCAAGTTTAAAAATAATTTCCTTTGAATGTTCTTTTGTCCCTGATGCTATCGGTAAATTACCATGATACATAATTATCTCAGCTATTTAAAACCTATTGTTTCATTATTTACGAATATTTCAATTCTGCGCAGAAAAGATACTAATACTTAAATCGATTATAATTAACCACACTACAATAAATGGGCAAAAAATATTAAAAAATAATAATTATAAAAGAATATCCGTTTTCAAAATATTTACTATATCATCCACGTTTATTCTGTTTGCCAAACCAAACTATTACTTGTACAAGTGAGCTTAACCGTGGTTTAACTACATTGTAGCACTTAGCGCAATTTGACCCGTCCATCGGCGATCTTATTTCAGCTCGGTCTGTACACTATCCGCGAGCAAAGCTTAGCTAAGCACTAGGGAGCCTGATACGACACTCATATCTACTAGCAGGATGTATTACTTAACGAGCTTTCAGAACTTACGATACATGAAAGACTGTGGATACAAGTCATCCAAGAAATATCTGTATTCGAAATATTAGCTAATATCAGTGATATTGAGTTTAGTGGACGTGACTACGTAGTACGAAATTGTAAGTTCGATTCCGACCCAGGCTAAGCATACAATTACGTCTGTAATCCCCGAAGGGGTAGGCAGAAGAGTGTAGTACACTCCTACATTTCACCAGTTATGTTTAAGTCCCATGGAATAGGTGGTGAGCCTATTGCCGTACACTGGGCACAATTCCAGACTCCGAGGCACTACTAGAAATTCTAAATTAGAAAAATCTAATAGTATGCGGGTTTTGAACCAAGGACTTCCCGATCGGCAGTCGCGCTTGCAACTCGACCAAGAAGCCAGTCAATCAAATGGTCTTTGTTAAATTTTCTCAATATATTATTAGCACTATATATACAAATATAAATATGTCTACTAGTGTAAATGCTACTCGGCCAGTGTGCCAATGGAAGTTATTAGCAGTACGTGTTAAGAACTCACTAGAAATAAGAATTTAACGGCCACGACAGGTGTTTTCAGAGTTTGGAATATAGGTAGAATAATCTAAAGTATGAAATCACAATTCATTTGTTCAGCGTGGGGATTATAAGCAAAAACCCCTCAGGGAGGGCCTGTCTAACAGTGGACTTAATTAAGCTGATGATGATGAAGCAAAAGAAATCGTAGTAATAGGACACAGATATCGACTATGGTAATTGCTTTACCTCTGATTTCGCTGGTGGGTTTATGCGGCAGATGTAGATAAGCTCCTTCGTCAAGGGTCTTGCACAGTGAAAGCACGTTGTCACACCAATATCATATACCACTGAGCTTATAAAAAAAATTAAGTTCGTCCATGTGAGAACTGATCTCATACCAGTCGCTTAACTTGACAATATTCGGATTGCAGGTTGCGGCGAAGACGTTTATGTTTTTCGTGAGGATACCTGATTTTTGTGCCAAAAAACAAAATTCCTTTTACAGGCTAAAGCAATCTAAATTGCCCATAACAGGTCATAACAGCGCATAACTGTCCTCAGCCCCCATAAGCGACACCTCAGCGCGTCGGGGCTCGGTATAAACATTCCTTTTCCGAATAAAACGTTATAAAAATCCTGTGTATAACAGTATTTTTCGCAAAAGTGCAATTGTGTAGATTTTTTGGGAGATAATCGTACATCTGATCGTTTGCTTTAACGTACTCACCATCATATTGGTTCAAAATGGAAAGAGGGTCGGGTTGGGTTAACCAAACTTTTATCTTATATTCTAGAAAAGCTGGGAACTGGCCAGATCTGAGTGGGCTCAAACACAATTCCTTATCTCGTGAGCAGCATCTACTAAAACCAAATTTCTTACTTACTTAAGTTAAACCATTCTAATACTGCGATGTGCAGTCTTGCCTGCTTTTAAAGATCGATGTGCAAACTCTTTAAATCTAAAGCCCTTGCTGCCAAATTAATTTACCATCAATGCATATTTCGACTGTATTAAGTTTGAACTCAAATTCCATGCCATTAGTATTGCTACTCTACTCACTCTTCTAAAGTGTGAGAGGGACAAACACTACACTGTCACAAAGGCCACACTGTCACTCAGTTTTTTTTCTCAAACGAGACACCGTTTATAGAAAGAACGACTGCTGCCTCTCAATCGATCACACTACTCAAAATGACTCACAATTAAAAACTGACTTTAACGCAATAACAATACAGTCCAATTCAGATTGACATTTGTATCAATAATATCTGCCTAAACCGTTCACATTTACACTCGTCAAAGTCTTTATTGCGACTCGTTAAAGTTGTTTTTTGCGTATTTCTTCGTCGCATAAATCGCTTCAGCGCTCGCATCTGTCTCCCGATATTACACTTGACACGATCTTTATTACGAGGCAATAAAGATCTTTTTTTAACAACTTTGTATCGACAAATTTGTACTTGATATATGCTTTTAAAGTGATCCTTACGAAACAAAGAATAAGGAATATTTTTGACTGTTTTAATGGTTTTCGTTGTTTTTGCTGCTCCCTTCCGTAGCCTTTGCTTCACCGGACAGACACGCAATATGTCAGGAACTTGAATTTTAGTGCGTGAAATTGACATAAGGGTTTTTTAGGGTTGCGGAATTCCGTTTTTTATTGATCGCGGATAAATGTTAATATTTCACTAGTTTTGCGGGCGGCTTCTTACAAGCCCGTATTCTTCGAAGAGGTAATCAGAAGCGTATTGTACATTCCCACGGTACACCAATTACAGCTAACAATAAGTTTATTATATCACTTCCCAGTGATGGACACAGCCAATGTGTCTGCCGGAGCACAATAGTGCATGTTCCATTATATGTATATTCCTTAGCCAATAAAAGTCATAATCGCTTAGGAATATCTCTATAGTTACCAACTATTTTAACGTTTTAACCATCTTGATTCGCTTAACAGAGACTGTTCCAAATGTCCAAACAAAATGGTAAAAGTAAAAATAGCACATGGAAATATTGTATTCATTATATGAAAGTAAGTTGTTATTCTAAAAAATATGATCAGCTAACTCTGCCATTGGACGATACATAAAATGAGCTAATTTTCACACATCACCTCGGATGAACATCCATTCCGAGATGAACGTCGATAGAAGCCATAAGACCTCGCTTCCAAACGAATGACTTCCGCATACTTAAATAACAATAAAACATGTAAATAAAACGAAATTTGATTACCTACATGTAATATAGAGGCTTTGCTGTAATGGGCTCCGCGTCATAATTAAATCACATGCAATATTCCATTGAAGGAATTGTAGGTACTTGTGCCTACACGGGGTGTTTTCTACTGAGCGAGACCGACAAAAAGTTCCTACAAAATATGTTATACTCTTCGATTTGCGTTGTACTTATTAGTGCATAAATTGCCTGATATTATGTGGTCTCTACAAATATTCAGCATTTAATTTGACCGACTTTACTCAATTACTACACCAAATGCGCATATTTAGTGAAATAAAAAAATTACTTCATGAAGTTTAGGAAAAAAAAACCGCAATGATCATATTTTAATTAGCCGTTATAGGTGTCGCGTAAGCGTATTCATATTATTACATTCGCGCATGTATTAAGGAATGACAAATATAGAAGAAGCACGGCAAAACTTTAAGGACGGAAATATTTGACGGTCGTTACTTTCCGGCTACCACATAAGGGCCCTGGCGTTTAAATATACAAGCAGTAGTGGTAATAATGGTAATAGCAGCAATAGCAGTAGTGGTACTGGTAATATAAATGGTGACAAAGATAAATTCCGTCCGTGTGGCCCGACACATTCCGCGTAGTTTTACGACACACGTAAACTGCGAGTACTGGCCGACGCTGGTCGTGATTAATCGGCCGTATACTAATACACGCATCTAATGGATATAGACGACTGTGAAACGACTGTTTGTACGCGACTCACACTTCCTTACGGCTGGTGCTAGCAAAATTGAAAATCATAAAAAACGTATCATCACGCCTGTAGGCAGAGTGCAGTACACTCACGTTGCGCCAGTTATGTTTATGGTCCATGCAAAAGGTGGCGAGCCTTTTGCCATACTCCGAGCACAGATCCAGACTCCGAGTCACTACTAGAAATTCTAAATTACAGAAATCCAGTAGTACCCGAGCCGGGATTTGAACCCAGGAGTTCCCGATCGGCAGTCGCGTTTACAGCCTCTCGACCAACGAGGCAGCCGTATAGAGGCTGGAGAGTTCAATTTTCTGGTACAACTGGGGCAAAGTGACTACAACTTATTTATTCAATTTTTATTCAGTAAAACTTATTTATTCAATTTTTCCATCTTAAAAACTATCAGCTAATGAAAATCAAAAAGTATTAGAAAGAAGCCGATGCTAACGTTTAATGTAGTTTCTCCTAAGAAACCCAACACCCAGTAACTTTATCAGCAAAAGACAGAAACGATGGCGTCGCCCATTGTCTGGATCCGCCCACACCTTCTGACGCGAATATATCACTTGGGACAGTGGAGTTCCTTGT